>VMDR010004172.1:0-62962 GCA_007922815.1 Macrotus californicus
ATTAATGAAATCCCTATGTATGTCAAAGTTGAAATTTCTGGTAAAAATCTTTTAAAACTACGCTTATGCTCTTCTACACTGAGTGCTTGCTCTGAAATAAGTATCTTCTTTAGTCTGTAAATGCACTTTAAAAAATTTCTTTGAGAATTCAGTGTTGTTATGTGATTTTTGTGTGAGAACTCAGTGTTTATATAAAATATTGTTCACTCCCTGGTGCCTTGGATCAGAGTGAAGGAGCAAGCAAACCCTGGGTAAGTGGTCCCCACGCGGATCAGCTCCTGCTTGAACACTTCCCCGCAGTCCCGAGAAACGGGACTTCAACCGTCTCGCCATGTTCTATGTACCTGGACTGTCAGCTTATTTTCAGTGTGACATTTCATGTTCCTGAGTGCTGTTAGCTGGGCCACGCTTTCTGCATTCAGTTCGGGGGAAACACTGTCACTTAGGGTGCCTGTGCTGCTTCCTGTGTAAAACCAGGGCCTCGGGAGCATGAGCATTAAAAACAGCAACTGTTGGCCAGTCTGCAGAGGGTTTTATTCGTAAGCACGTTAATTAATGGCTTTCCCTGGAGTAGTCTCATGTCGTGTATTTGTTAATACAAAGGGATCACATGAGTCGACATTAATTGTCCTTCTAGATCGTTATTCTGAAAGTATCATGAATCAGAAGATCAAAATGATGGTGAGATCAACATGTAAACGTCGTCTTACAAATGTAAAACGCACTCTTATCCCCCTACATGCTGCAATGTTTCCTTCAGGTGCATTTATTGGTGGAGGCTTAGTACTAAAGATAAGCTTGTACTGAGGGAAAAATGTGTTTGTTTCTTGCTTGCTGGCCTTGGTTTTATTTACTTTTTGGTAAGACAGAGAATGGTAAATAGAGACCTGGGTTGGGGCATCAAGTGAGATTAGAAATGATACCGAAGAGAATTTTAGAAGTTACTCATTTGTTTATTCCTTTACTCGTTGTATTGCATTCAGCTGACTATATATGAGGTGTGCAAGGTGTGGACAGCAGTGTAGAAGTAGCCCTGACCTTGTTCCCAGGAAGCTCATGGTCCGATGGGTGAGATAAACGGTGTTTATCAGGAAGCAGTTAGACAGACCTCCCTGTTGTCACTTCAGATGGGCCCAAGGGTGGTGCAGATGTCCAGGGCTCTGGTCATTCAGGGGAACAGAAAAGCTCTGAGCGGGGAGCAGAGCCACAGGTCAGGAGGCTTGGAGCCTCGAAGTAGGCGTGAGTAGGAAGCAGCAGCTCACAGGGGAGGGCCTGATGTGAACATGCCAAAAGTAAAATAAAGCAATATTGTCTCAGCTTTACATCCTTTGGGTTAAATATTTCCTTCTCTTGTCAAAACATATTTATGTACATCTAGACCTAGAGCCTTAATACATTTTTGTTGGGTTTTGTTGGTTGTAGTTATTTTTTTAAACAAAAAGCTCAACTTTATCCTCAAAAGATGTAAAAATAGTTTGGTGCTATAACGATGGTTAATTATACTCTGCTAGAGAATTCAGTGCTTCCAGTTGTGGGTGAGCACAGTGTTTGGCTATGCCCACACTCTAGTGTCTGTCTGTACCCTCCCCTCAGGCCAGTCTTACCGCTCCTGGCCATCTGCTCCCGTCACCTCTGAGGCTTGCCTCTTTCTGCAGCTCACTACAGCCTTTGCTCGAGCATTTAAGTGTATTGTCAGCTCACTCTTCAAAGAATCACTACCCGGGGTTGGACCACTGGAGAAGTATCCAGAGACTGTCACTTAATTCAATGGCTAAAACATGGGGTGAACAGGAAGAATCAGTCTAGGAGCCGCAAGTAATGTAGGCGCCAACCAGCTCACCAAGGACAACACGAAAGGGTTTAGATTTATCAGTGCTGGGAGGCCTTAATTGAACTGATGAGTGACAATTTCAGAAGTGGGAAGTATTACCAACTGTTTCTGTGCATTAGAAAGATTACTCCGGCACAGTGTGGAGGATGGACGGAATGAAGGTGGAACTAAGGTATCTGAGACGATGCAGACCTGAACTGAGGGAGTGAGGAGCTGGTAGACGGAGGGGATGGGTTTTCAAACACACTGAGAGGGTGAGGGCGCACGGCTTGGAGAGCAACAGAATATCAGAAAGGGACAAGGAGCCAGACTCAAGATTACTTTTTTAGGTTGTTTGCTGGGATAACTGAGTAGATGGCAGTTCTTTCCCCAACAGATGAACTACCAGAGGAACTGGTCTGGCAAGGGTAAAGAATGAGTGGCTTCTGTGGGGAACTGATGTGACTGGACATCTAACAGGCAATTAGATATGTGGATCGGGGCTCAGGAGAGAGGTCCGGGCTAGAGAGAAGGAGGTGGATACGCAGGATGTCGCTGAAGTTACAGGTGTTGATGATCTGTTTTCAGTCAGAATGAAGGAGGGTCAGTGGTGCTGCCATAGAAAGCATTAATAGAGGACAGGCTGGAAAAAAAGTAGACTCCTCTGATGGAGACCCAGGGGAGGCCACTGTAGAATCTCGATAGCGATGCCCATTGAGATCAAGGGTGAAGAGTTTTGAGAGTGTCAAGAAGGAAATGATGAACAGAATCTGATTTAGCAGCAAATAATGTATGGACTGAAAGCAAATAGGGAAATGTTGATGGTGGGAAACGGTTAGCTGATAGGGCCATCCATTGGCTGGCCAGCTCTTTTTATTGTCTCTCCATTTAGTATAGCACTTAGAATTAAACAAGACATTAAATAGCTTGAGAACATTGTGCTAAAGATATCTTTGATCTGTATCCAAGTGTCGTCAGTTAAACCCCCAGATACTCATTTTTATGACCAGTTACCAAGCCAGGTCTCCCCCTCGAGAGGGAAGGAGAGAGAGACTGTGTTTAATGACTTCTTACACTAATCTAACATTCTTAAAGCATATTTTTATTTGATGTTAAGTCCTATTTGATATATGTCTCATGGTTAAAATGCTGCTTTTCAGTGAAGCTTTTAAGTATACCCGCTTGACAAATTCTATCACCCCTTTTAGAAGGCATATAGCACATAAAATATGTGAAACATTAGTATTCGTCACTGCCATGTTCAGCATAAATTGTTGCCTGCCTTGGGCATGTAACAAGTTACAAGGCTGAACGGTATAATGAGTCCCTCTTCTTAAGTGATTATTTCTTCCCTGATCTATATGTACACAAAGACATGCATAATCCTGTTATTTTACCTCCGTGAAACTTTCAAAGTAACCTTCACACCTAAGAGGCTGTATGGATGCTAGATTCGAGCTAACAGGACAGAGCACTTCATGGGACATCTATCTCTTTATAAATGACTTTATTTCACAATTATAAGCTCATGTTTCATTGAATGTAAAACTCTGAACACCAAAATAAAGAGTATTAGTAAGACTAAGGTAACCTCAACACTCCAGATTACTAGAGGAATAAAGATTCACCCTGAGTCTGCCTTCGGCACATCACACTTAGTCACCGTTACTGGTTTCTGGCCCCAGAATGTATGCACAGCGTGCGCTAAGTGCCGTGGGTGTCGGGTCCACAGAGACGGGAGCAGCAGAACACGACCCTGTGCTCCATCTGGAAATGCTGTTGTTCATTCAGCCAATGTGCCATCAGTCGTTAGATGTACCGTCCTTTTGTGCATGACTAAGAAGGAATAAAAACTCAGTTATAGTGACTCAGCACTTCAGAGGTGTTAAATGTGGGGGGCATGTGTGCATCTTAGAATTAATGAAATGTGGTGTGCATGGGAACGTAAGCAAAAACTTGGCTTGATGTACAGAGTAGCATAATTAAAGGCCCAGTCATAGTATTTTCCATCCTTCCTACTACAGCTTTCACATAACCCAAATAAATATTCAGTGTTGGGATAAAAGCTCCATATATAGTTGTTCTTGAATTCAACAGTTCCCTGAAACTTGGCCAGATTTGTTCTGTACAAAGATATTCTTCATAGAATCTTTTATACCTTTTTTTTTTAGGTATACAGTAAATTCAAATTAATATCATTTTGGACATAACTTGGTCATATTTATTAAAGCCTGAAAGAGATTTTATTCTTTGATCCTTTGATCTGTGGCTGATATGTGTAGTATAAAGAGGTAATACTAAATGTAGAAAACCATTCTGCACTTAAATATTCATGGCAGCTTTATTTATTCTAGTAAAAGTCAGTAGCAGCCTAAGTGCCCAATTCTAGGAAATAACCACTGACTTGGCAACTCTTAAAATCCTATTTGTTCCCTGAGTCAGTTGGTTGGAGCGTCATCTTCCTGTATACCGAGAGGTTGTGCGTACAAGAGGCAACCAATCAATGTCTCTCTCAAAATAATAATAATAATAATAATAAATGTATCCCCTGGTGAGAACTTAAAAAAGAAAATCATATTTTTGAAGAGTTTGCAACATAAAATAAATGTTTATGTGCAAATAATAAGTGGTAGACATAGCATGTGAAGTATGCACCTATTAAATAATGTGAAAAATGCATAGCAAAAAAAGATTACGAAGCTATCAATGGTTGATTGATTGAGTAGTAAGGTATGAATTTTAAAAAATATTTTCTTTTTGCATTTTTCAAATATACTAGAATAGTATATATTTATTTTAATTGAAAAAAAAACAAGGTGAATTTAAAGAGATATCCAAGATTTGATTCTTGGTTGCTCTAACTTGGACAGTTTCCATACTCATTTTCTCACTCCCTTTGAACCAGTTTGACTTTTACCCGAAGGGTTTAAGTCTCTGATGATTTCATCTTGCCCTGTGTTTTATGTCCTTTTCCAGCCCTCAGGCTTCCCTCCATGTTGCCTTCCCAGAACCCACAGTTCCATTCAGTAAAGTGTATATGCCAAAGTCTCACCCAGTCTAAGGCACATTCTCACCCTTTGTCTGCCTGGGTGGATGAATGGTAGTTCATAGCCAGAGAGATGGGGATTGAGGCAATTGATTCTGGCTCAGATCTTCAAGAGGGCAACTTCTTTTATAGATGGGGAAGAAATTGTGTTTCTTGACTACATTAGAATTGCATGTGTATGAGGGACATAAGACCCTGGGGAAATGGGCATACCATGTGGAGAGTCTTTAGTGCAGTCCAAGTTCACTAAAAAAAGCAAGTAGTAAGTGTAAGCATAGAACCTGCCTGGCAAAGAATCTAGGCAGAGTTCCTGAGCCTTTTCCTATGTGCCACTAGTAGACCAATGTTATTGCTGACAGGTCGCCATAGCTTTTCTTGCTCATTGGCTGGTGTGGTGGCTGGTGATGTGCCTCCTTTTTCCTTGTTTCATCCCTGCTCAGGCTCCTTGGGTGCCTTCCATGCATTGTTTCTGCCACTGCCTGGGCTCTTCTACATTATTTATCACTAATAGCATCATTTTGCTGAAATGTTCCTCCGCGTTCCCAAGGCTTCCATGCTATCATTACAGAGAAAATCGTTGAGCTGCAGGAAGGGAAACAGTAAATGTGGTCCTGAGCACTCCCTGAGAGCTCTGTACCACAGAGCTCATTGGCTGTAGCAAACTTCAGAAACAGTGCGCATGATCAAGGCAAAAGGAGGAGCCACCGGGGAAGGCGCACAGAAATGGGCTGTTGCATGCTCCGTTGTATGCTCAAACCTTCCGTCCTTGGGGTTGTCAGAGTTGGAGTTACTTCCACGCATTTTTGTGCTATGTAACAACTTCTTTCTACCACTGCATATATATTACTAATAAAATATTCCTTTTAAAATTTTAGCGCATTCTCTGTGGCTTATGATGATTCCAAAAATTACAACTAAGAACATCATAGTCTTCGTTGTCTAAAATGTACTTGTGTTCTTGTTCTGCCATATGCTTGCTTATTAACTTGAAGTTACATGTGCGGTTTTTGTTATTTTAAGGCACTCAACCAGAATGCTGAACTAAGGAGTCGGTTGAGCAGAATACATTCAGAATCTATTATTTGTGACCAGGTTGTCAGTGTAAATATTATTCCTAGCCCTGATGAGGTAAGACTCATTTTTCATAGATGTAGACTACTTATTTTATAGCATCTAAATCTACTGCATATTTTTGTTTATTTTTATAATTTTGTTCCTTCACTGTTGTTAAGATTCCCGGCATAAATATTTGTGTTGCAGATCACTCAGTGTTCTTTGGAGTAAAGGATGTACATGAGCTTGATATCGTTTCTTCTTGGTGATCAGGGTCTATTTTTATCTATTCCTGTGTGCACCAGATGCCACTGAATATTTAGTTTACGTATATACCAGCTTGTGAATTTTCTATGTCTGTCTCAGTCTTCATTTGAAATGTTCATATTATGAACATTTAGCTGAGAAAAATGCTAACTAAAAGTTTTCTTAAACTTTATTTTAAAACTCCTGCCTGGCTGGTGTAGCTCAGTAGATTGAGCATGGGTCTGCGAACCAAAGGGTTGCCGGTTCAATTCCCAGTCAGGGCACAAGACTGGGTTGCAGGCCAGGTTAGCTCCCCTGTAGGGAGTGCACCAGAGGCAACCACACGTTGATGTTTCTCTCCCCTTCTTTTTCCCTCTCTTCCTCTCTAAAATAAATAAAAATCTAAAAAAATAAAATAAAAGTCCTATCTAAGGAGTCATCTGACCTTTCTAAGATAATAATGGTGCGGCTACAGCTACTACCGATGATGATAATAATTAATAGCTAACGTGTCACATGAATGCTTATTACGTGCTGGGTGTTGTGCTAACCCCCTGATATGCAGTTATCTCATCTGACACTCCCAGTGACCCTGTTGTTTTTCCATTTTGCGGAAGAATTTTTGAAGAAATGCTAAGAGGATAGGAGAACATTCAGTATTTGGGCTGAAGTTAAGTGTATAATTTGTTTTATAACCCTTTATAATATTACAGTTTTATCACCATGAGAATTAACACTTTTCAACAGTAATATTAGGGCTTTAAATAGTGCTACGTATAGCAAGGTGAGAGTTTTAAGTAATACTGAGGTCATGTTTGCACCAAAAACATGTTTTACTAGAAACCTACAGGTACAGCTGTTCTACCATCTAACTGCGTAGATGGACCGTCTAAGGCAGCTTCCCCGTGATTTGAGCTGCCCACCATCTCTCCATTCCCTGCCTGGGTCCCTTGATCTCTGATGACGGTAATGCTCACTCAGCTGCCCGGGATCTAGAAGTATTTCAAAAACTTTGTCATTCAAATAGTAGTTAACAATTTTGGTCTGAATCTTTTTCAACCTGAAATGTGTATTAGAATATATATATAGAATATATGTATTATAGTTTTCTTACATATTTTTCATATTAAAACGGAAATAGCTTCCTGAAGACCTAAGGACACTTATTGGACAAAAAATAGAGTTTGAAATGAGGTTTGACTATGCCTTTTAGATTCTTTAGACACTTTGGAAGGATATTAATGCAATTGTCATTACTGAGTTGCAAGTGAATGTTACTTGTGGTCACAACTCTTTTAACATGTGGTGTGAAATTCTCTAGAAATCTGGCTAGCACATCATGGTCTAATTTGAACAAATAGCTATTCTTTGCAGCAATAATGACTACGCCATATGCTTATGCCTCCCTCTTTTGTAGGCTGGTGAGCAAATCCATGTCAGTCTCCCTCTGTCACAGCAAGTCACAAATGAGAGCCGCCTCTCTATGTCGGAGTCTGTCTCTGAGTTCTTTGATGCCCAAGAGGTGCTCCTCTCTGCAAGCTCGTCCGAGAACGAGGTGAGCTTCCTTGATGTGTCGACCCCAGCTGCTTCTGATGTGAGTTGGGTTTAAAGGAAGTAAGGCTGTGAATTCTGTTTTAACATCAGCGTCAGATAGCCAAATTGTCACAAAGCCAAAGGCCTGCCAACTGTGTTGGTTCCCATTTACTGGACACTTAGCACTTCTGAACATCAACTGATGACTCTTGAATTTGTTGAATAATAGGAAAGAATCAAGCATTTATTCTGATTCTCCTGTACGATTCATATTTCAGGGTAATAAAATAGTTGGTGGCAGTCTTTTGTAGGAGACTAGCAGGTGTAGAAAGAATGAGAGAATTTGAAAATCATCACTCATGTTTGGGTGTGTGTGTGCACTCGTCAGTGTGTGCATGCTATACAATATACATCTGTGTGTATACATATATATATCTTTGCCAGAGACATGAATTTGAAGGATAATGTCCAGCATATCTAGTTGGGTAATTATAATTTTTAGGTTACCACTGCCTATCATAAAAGCTTTATTGGATTACTTTTCATGCTCATGAGTCTTGGCAAGGCCTTGGAAACAAGGAATCTTTTATTTGGTCAGCTGGCAGAAATGTATTTGTTTACTGAAATTCAGTCAAATAGGCTTTTCTTTTAAATGGGAGAAGCAGGCAAAGCTTAGGAATTTTGTCATTTGAGATTGCAAATCTGTACTTCATTTTGACAAAAAGGAAACAAAATAGTTGCTAAATGTTATTTTTATATGCAGAGAATATAGGTTGGAAAGAAACATCCTGTCAATTGGTGTAGTTGTTTTTAGATATTTGGAATTATGAGTGATTTTAGAAACATAAGTGGAAAAGAGAAAGAAAGAATAAACACATATATTGCTTTTATAGTAGAGGAAAAGTAAAATAGAATTCCTGTACCAGGCACTAAATTGTTACCACACCAAGCCATGCACCTGACTCTCAGATCCCTAGTTGTGCATTAGCAGAGTCACAGACTCCCATTCATACACCAGAGTACTTGTCTAATTATTCATAATGATAATTGATGCTATCAGATAGACAAAATAATCATGCTTGGTAATTAGTGTCTCTTTCCCTGAAGGCAAACCTGCATGGGAAGCCTAATTGAGTCAGGAGGTTGTTTGGAGAGCAAGGAAAGAATGGAAGCAGGAGAAGTGAGTTGAGTAGACTCGAGGCCAGGAGAGCCAGGGTATAATAGCTTCAGCCTTTCGTCTCCATTATCGGATGCTCTGCCACATGGGTGGGGCGTTTGTGTCTGTGAGCCAGTCTCTGCACCCTGGGACCACCATGCTGAAGATGTGCTCCCAGCATTTGATTTGCTGACTCTTCTTTTTTTGAGCTCCCATTGCTGACTAGTCCTTCATCCTTCTTCAATCAGATTACAGTCAAACTTGACCCTGCATTATCTGGGCTCTGACCCACCATGTGGTGACTATAGTTTATCTCTTAGAAAGCGACCTTATTTTCATTTCCAAGTTCTGGGGCATACCCAGCTGGGAGTCCAGTTGCCGCTTGCACAAGACACTGGCAATACAGAAACGAAGAGGACGTGGAGCAGGTTATTGCAGTAGTCCAAGCATTTTGGCCACCCCCAGGGGAAGAGTGAACCTAATGGCTGAGGGAGGGACAGAGAAGTAGAGGAGAGATGGGCATGGAGATGATGTGTTCACTTTGAGACGTTGTGAGTTTACCAGATTTCTCAGTGGCGTTACCTGGCCAGCGGATGGCTATCCAAGGCTAAAGCTCAAAGAGAGAGCAGGTCTTAAGAGAGAGCAAGAGTCGGCCCAGGACCCACATAACCAGATGGCGGAGAGACATTGCCACCTGGGTGCTCTACAGAACGTCTAATTCAGCATGTCGAAAAAGATGAATCAGTAAACCCCTTACATGTGCGCACACACACCAAGGAGAAACACAAGTGTACCCATACTCCCCACATTGCTTATCCAAGGGCGCTTCTCCTCCCCAGCTGTTCACATCACATACCTGGGCGTTGTGCTTCACTCCTCTGCCTACACTGAGTCGTCATCAGGTTCCGGGACTTGTCACCCACACCCTGTCTGAGACCCACACTTCCTACAGCCACACTGCTGCTCTGGTTCAGCCCCCATCATCTCCCCACTTAGGTTGCCCTGTCAATCCCCGTAACTGGTTTTCCTGCCACCCTTCTTGCCCCTCTAATCCATTTTTCACTGGGCAGCATGGTTACTCTTTCTAAAATGCAAATCTGATCGTGTTCCTAGTCCCCAGTGTCCTTAGAATAACCATCTAAGCCCCTTAGCTGTCACACAAAGTCCCATCTACACAGATCTCTGCTCTCAGTGGCAGCCTCCTGCAACCTCTGTGCTCAGAGCAGTGATTCCTGGTATTGTTGACTCGCCATGTCCTCCAGGCCGCACTGGAAAAAACCGCACCCCCACATCTTCCCTGTGCCTGTATCTTACAGGTTTTCGTAAAATAACCTTTTACTTAAAACTCCCTGTACCACAGCACTCGGTCTTAAGTGTTTGAGGAGGCTAGACCAGGAGATAAACCCAAGTGACAGGCACCACAATGGTGTCCTTGGGCGAAGACTGTGTGACTGAGTCAACCCCACCTGCCGAGCCTTTGAGTTCCCTTGTGATGAGATCCCCTGAGAAGGCTCCTCAAGTCTTCACACCAGCAGACTTGGCAGGCCCACCTGGCTAGCTTACTTCCAGGTGGGACTCCTAGCAGCAGCTGCAGGGCAGGACCAAGTTGCATATTCTCAGTACAGCTGCCAAAGGAGGTCTGACCTCTGCACTTGCCTCCCACCCCGGCTAAAACGTCTCCCAAAGAGCCACGTGTTCAAATCCCTCACTCACTTCAGCCCTCTACTCAAAAGTCGCTGTCAGAGGAGCCCATCCAACTGCCCTTACTGCAGTTCAGAGCTACCATTTCTTCCTCTCCCTGACCTTCCATATCCCTCTTCTTGCCTTATTTTGTTTCCTTAATGCTTGTCACTGTCTAACAAAACGTATGTTTCAGATATTTGACTTGTTTGTTGTGTGCTCCCCTCCATTAGAATGTAACTTTTACAAGGAGCAGATTTCCCCACTGTGTCCCCAGCCCTAAATAGTCTGGCGAGCCCAGAGCAGGTAGTCCACAAGCATTTGCTAACTGAATGAAGGAAGCAACGCTTCAAGCGCCCTAACACATGCTTAATCTGAGAAGCATCTGACCATTAGCTGTATTACATTGACATTTTCCATGACTAAGAGAGAAATTTATGTGCTATCTACCAGGGCACCTCACTTAATGAAGTTGTACTTCTTTCCTTAAAAAATGCTCTTGATTCTGGAAAGATCTGCCCCTTGCCTCTGCTTTTACTCAGTTTTGCAATGCTACATGCCTGGTTGCATTTAGAAAGAAATATTTCCTGAACTCTTTTGAATCTCTAAGTCCCCAAAGAAATATTTGGCCCCAGGACTTTTGGACCATGGGGAAGAAAATGAATTTATATTTACAGTTTCACTGTAATACTGTAAAGCCTTAACTTGACTGATAGATAGTTGGATAGATAGACAGACAGACAGACAGACAGAATGTGAGTGGACCAGACTGCCAGCCTGAGCTACTCCTGCTCACACATGTCATCGTGTAGATCTTACTCGGGACCCCCTGTCGTGGTAGAGTTCTTCTGCATTCTACATGGACCGTTCTTCATGGATGTGGATATTGGACCACTTCCATCATCTGTTAGTTTGAGGGAGATTAGAAATTCAAGAGGAACAGATTCTTTGTAGCTTTTTGTAAATAAACCTGTTTTCTTAACAAACATGCAAGCAGTAAACGTGCGTGCAGCATGAATGTGGCTCGAGCAGTCATTTGTCTCCTCTCACTCAATCGTGTGTCGTCAGCTTTTTCTCAGCGAGACCACGTGGAAGAGTGTCATTTACTGTTTTTCTATCAGGCGTAAGAAGGTGGTTTTCACCAGCCTGATGCTTAAGGCTTCGTCTCTGTTGCCATCACTGGGAACGGAACTGAAGCCAGCTGCGGGGGGACACCATGAGTCAGAAGAAGACTACATTCTCAATTGGCTGTCTTTACAGACTTGCCCAGTGTGCAGAAGCAAAACCACCGTTACCCGTTTGTGCATGCAGTTACTCTGCCCATCACTCTGTTCTTCCTAAGTGCGTGAGCTTTTCCCAACTCTGATTTTTAAAGTATCAGCAATAAATCCAGAAACCTTAAGGGTGAAGACTTAACTGTTTTCTTACATACAAATTTGAAACTTTTACATGGCAAAACAAATTGGCACAAATAATGTTAAAAAATAAATTGCCAGCTAATAAAAAATACAAGCAATATGACAAACTGGAAGATGTGTGATGTATAAGGAAAATTAACAAAAGATGAAATTCAAACTTTGAAAAGAAATCTGTATTTATGATAGGTGGATGGATACCTATCTGTATCCATCTGACCTGGGTGTGGGGAGACGGACACTCTCATGTGCTGCTGGTAGAACAAATGAATACAGTCTTTCAGGGGAGCAATTTGGCAACATGGGACTAAAGCCTAAAAGTGACCCATTTGACCCAGCAATTTCACTTCCAGAAATAATAACTGTTAAAGAAATTGCCGGACGGACTCACAGGAATGTATTACGAGGATGTTCACCCAAGTATTGTCTCTAGTAATAAAAATTTGGAAACAGCTTAAATGCTGCTTTAATTCCTGTGTCATAACTGTCTAATGAGGTACGTTGTCATGCCAAAGAAAGTGCCAGCGTGTATTTATTAGAACATACTCAGAGCATTACCAAATAGCATGTAAACTGACCCTTTTTTCATGTATCAATATGTCTGTATTGGCATTTTGAAATTGGAGGTAACACTCACCAAATGTTGAAAGTGGTTTCTTTTAGGTGCTAGAATTATGGGTGATTTTCATAAAATCTGTTTACCCTTATGTAATTTCTAATTTTTTTACAATAAGAATGTATTCTCCCCTCCAGCACCCCCTCCACACAGCCTACCCCTCACTTCCATAATCATTCCCATCACCACTGTCCATGTCTATCTTAATTTAAGAGAACAAATACAGAAATGTACTATTTTGGATGAAACTCAAGCTCCTTGCTAAGTGGTGGCCATTTAGGGTGATGCAGGACCTGTGTCTGCTTGTGTGGCTTCTGCAGCTCCTCTAAGTAGTGCAGTGATTACCAGCTGATTAAAAATAAATAACTGGAAAATCTTTGTCTCCATGAGGGAGTCTGGGCCATGGTGCTGGGTCCCCCGGACACCACTTTCTCTCACAGGATCGATTGCTCGTACCCCAGGAGGGGCCCCCAGAGGAGCGGTGATGTGTGATGTGTGTGTTGTGATTATTAAATACTTACATGTAGGATTAGAAGATATTCAGGGTGTGCAAGAAATAAATCTTACCAAAAACAGGCATATAAACCAACAAAAAGAAAATCGAAACTTTATTTAATATTTACTATTTTAAAAAATCAAGCATGAGAATCATATAATGCATAGAAATTCTAGATATCATTTTTGTATTGTTTATTCTATTGCAGTTGCCCCAATCTTTTTCCCTTTGCCCCGCTCCACCCAGCCCACCCCTCTCGCCCACAGTCAGTCCCCTCTCAGTTCTCCTTGTCCATGGGTCATTCATACATGTTCTTAGACTAGTCCTTTCCCCTTCCTTCCACCATTCTCTCTCCCTCCTGCCCTCCTACAGCTCTCAGTCTGTTCCATGTTTCCACGTCTGTGGTTCTGTTTCTCATGTTAGTTTATTTTGTTCATTAGTTTCCAGTTATAAATGAGGTCATATGGTATTTGTCTTTCACTGACTGGCTTATTTCACTTAGCATAATAGTCTCCAAATCCATCCATGCTGTTGTGAAAGGTAGGGGCTCCTTCTTTCTTTCTGCTCTGTAGAATTCCATTGTGTAAACATACCACAGTTTTTTGATCCACTCATCTACTGATGAGCATTTGAGCTGTTTCCAGTTCTTGGCTATTATAAATTACGCTGCTATGAACATTGGAGTGAATAGGTTCTTTTGAATTGGTGTTTCAGGATTCTTACGGTTTTTTCCCAGTAGTGGGATTGCTGGGTCAAAAGGCAGTTCCATTTTTACTTTTCTGAGGAAATTCCATACTGTTTTGCGCAATGGCTGCACCAGTCTGCATTCCCACCAACAGTGCACTAGGGTTCCCTTTTCTCTACATCCTCGCCAACACTTGTTGTTTGTTTTGGGTTGTTGTGTGTTTATTTTCATTTGTATCCAGATACATTTTTATTTCTTTCTTCACCTTACTGTTAACCCATTAATTATTTAATAATGTTATTCAGTCTCCATGTATCTGAATGTTTTCGAGTTTTTTCCTTGAGGTTGGTTTCTAGTTTCTAGCCATTGTGATCTGTGATTGATATGATTTCAGTTTTCTTGAATGTGTTAAGGCTTGTGTCCTACCATGTGGTCTATCTTTGAAAATAATCCATGTGCATTTGAAAAGAATGTGTACTTTGCTTCTTTGGAGTGAAATGTTCTGTAAATATCAATCAAGGCTGAGTGATGTACAGTGTTGTTCAGTGCCACCTTATCCTCGTTGTATCTTGGTTTGGAAGGTCCATCTATTGTTGACAGTGGGGTCTTAAAATTCCCTGCGATGACTGTATTGCTATCAGTCTCCTTTTTAAAGTTCTCCAGGATTTTCCTTGAATGCATATATATTGACAACGGTTATATACTCTTGTTAGACCACTCCTTTAAGTATTATGTAGTGACCTCCTTTGTCTCTTGTTATGGCCTTTGTTTTGAAGCCTATTTTGTCTGATACAAGTATTTCTACCCCCTTTTTTTCATGTCCGTTTGCTTGGAATATATTTTCCCTCCCTTCACTTTCAGCCTATGTAGATCTTTTGTTCTGAGGTGGGTCTCTTGTAGACAGTGTATATGCAGATCATGCTTTCTTATCTATCCAGCTACCCTGTGCCTTTTGATTGGAGCATTAAATTCATTTACATTCAAGATTATGATTGATACGTTTTTGTTCATTGCCATTTTTTCCCTTTGTACCTGTTTCTCTCTCTCTTCCCCACCCACTTCTCTCTCTCTCTCTCTCTCTCTCTCTCTCTCTCTCCCCCTCCCCCCTTCTTAAAGCAGTCCCTATAGCAACTATTGCAGTGCTGGCTTGGTGGAGATGTACTCTTTTAGCCTTTTGTCTGGAAAGTTCTTTATTTTACCTTCCATTTTAAATGAGAGCCTTGATGGATAAAGTCACCTTGGTTGCAGGTCCTTGCTTTTCATCACTTGGAATATGTTGTGCCAATCCCTTCTGGCTTATAATCTTTCTGTCGAGAAATCAGCTGATAGTCTTATGAGCTCCCTTGTATGTCACTAGCTGTTTCTCCCTTGCTGCCTTTAAGATTCTCTCTTTGTCATTAAATTTTGTCATTTTAATTATGATGTATCTTAGAGTGGGCTTCTTTGGGTTCATATTGATTGGGACCCTCTGTGCTTCCTGAACTTGCACAACTTTTCCCCTCACCAAGTTAGGGAAGTTTTCTGTCATGTTTTCAAACAAGTTTTCTATCCCTTGCGCCTTTTCTTCTTCTGGAATCCCTGTGATATGAATGTTGTTATGTTTCATGTTGTTCTGAAGCTCCCTTGAACTATCCTCATTGTTTTTGAGTCTTATTTTTGTTTTGTTTTGTTGCTCTGAGTGGGTGTGTTTTTTTTTTAGTTTGTCTTCCATCTCACTGATTCAGTCTTCTGCTTCCTCTAGCCTGCTTTTAATTCCTTCTAGTGTATTCTTCATTTCCCCCTCGTTCTTATTCATAGTTTCTATGTCCTTTTTCATGCTACTATGGTCCCCACTAAGTTCCATGTAGCTCCCATAAAGTTCCTTGTAGTTCTCACTGAGTTCCTTGAGCATCCTTATAACCATTATTTTGAACTCTATGTCTGACAGATTGCTTGCCTCAGGTTCATTTAACTCTTTATCTGAGAATTCCTCCTTTCCTTTTGATTAGAGATTGTTTCTTTCTCTCTCTATTTTAGGTGACTCTTTTGTTTGTTTTTGCATCTCAGTTTGCTCTGCTTTGACTGCCGGTCTTCATGGGGTGGCCTTCTGTGGTAAGAATTCTGTGGGACTCAGTAATGCAGTCTTTTTGATCTCCTGGTCTGGATGCTCTAAGGATGCCTTTATTCAGTTTATGTGGGCTCTGTTTTTGTACTTGGGCTTTGATTATTGATGGCTCATTCATTGGTGGGTTCTCCCCTCTGGCTGGCTGGCTGAGAGTCACAACCCCACCATGTCTTATATGCTGTTGTACAGGTGCTGGCAGAACAGAGCAAAAGTACCCAGAAAACCAAACCCACACCAGTAAAAATACCCCCTTACCACATCAGCAATGGCAAATGAGCAAAGATTAATAAAAGTGGAAAGAGATTAAGAATATTGTAAGGTAGGAAAAAAGAATATGAGATGACTAAAGGAGAGAAAAATGACTTTGAGGTGGGTAAGGGAGGAGGAATAATAAGAGTAGGGAACAGAATTAAGGCAAGGAAAGGGAGAAAATAAAATTTTAAATGTAAGTAAAAACAGGAAGGGTGATGGCAAAATGGACTAAGAAAAGGGAAGAGTATAATATGAGGCTTGTAATAAAATTTTTAAAAATAGTGAACCAGTAGGAACACAATTGAAGAAAAACAACAGGATCACTAATGACAGATGAGGAAAGATTGATAAAGGTGGAAAGAGAATAAGAATATTAGCAGAAAGAGAAAAGAGAATATGAGATGTCTAAAGCAAGGAAAAATGATTTTGAGAAGATAGAGTGAGGAGAAATAATAAGCGTAAGGAACAGAATTCAGGCTAAGAAAGAGAAAATATAAAGTTCCAAACTCAGATAAGCAAGGGCAGGAGGAAGGCAAATGGAGTAAGACAGGGGGAGAGTGATCCCTGAAATTTGAATTAAAAAAATAGTGAACAAGTAGGAATAAAATTAAGGAAAAACAGCAATAACTGCAGTACCCATGCCAGACAAGCAGCGATTAATAAAGGTAGAGAGAAAATAAGGGTATTATAAGAAAGGAAAAAAGAATGTGAGCTGCCATAAAGGAAAGAAGCATGACTGTGAGAGGACAGAGGAGGACAAATAGAATACGGAACAGGAACAAGGCATTGAAAGGGGGAAAATAAAATTCAAAGTGAAAATAAGAAAGGGCAGGAAGAAGGCAAAATGAAGTAAGGCAAGAGAAGGATATCATGTGAGATTTAAAATAAAAATACAATTAAACAATATAAATAAAAGACAAAATTGTGAATTAGTTGGAATACAATGAAGAAAAAGAAAAAAGGTTAAAAGGCTATGCAAGAGAAAAAATAACACAGATTCTGAAGAAGAAAGAGGTGGAATTCATCTCAGCAGAGTTTGGTGTTTGCCTTCTGGACCCACCTCCAGCTTTTTATTAGCTCAGGCTTCAGGGGTGGGTCATCCAACTTCCGGCAGCACCTTCGCCTGCCTCTAGGGAGCTTCTATTGTGATCAGGAGGGTGGGACCCCTGGGTCTCCCCTGGGAAGAGCTGTTCAGTCTTCTGGGAAAACTGGGGGTGTATTCCCCTGCCCCTGCACCACTGGTCCTGGTCTGCCCCAACTTATTTCCAATAATGTATCATTTCTGCTGAGCCAGCTGTGCAGCGGGGCCAGTCTGTGTAAGAGGGTCAGCTCTTTCCTGCTTGGGGCTGTTGGCAGCTCTGTGTGCGAGCTGAGGCTGGGCCCTCATTCCCTCTTGCTGCACCGATTTCTGATCTCTCTGCCTTGCTGCCTCTGTGGGATGGGGCCCTAGGAACCAGTGTATTTTATCTCCCTGAGAGCAGTACCAAGAATGTTTTGGTTTTATATGCAGAAAAAATACAGCACTGTTTCCATTTTGAAGAAAGTAAATAAGTAGCAACAGCTTTCCTGCCTGCAGTGCATTTTCCCACTCCTCTGAATGGCTCTTCTGTCCTCCGTTTCCTTATCTGCTCCATTTCTAATTCCCCTGAACACATACACTGCCCCTTCATTTTTTTCTCATGCAAAATTTAGTTTCATTTTAGTTTCATGTTTTTCTCACGTAGAGTGGCTTAATTCTTGACTTCTCCTTGTCTCTAAATCTTCCTCCCCTACCCCCAAACATCTGCCAATTTTTATTCATTACACTTCAGATGTGGCTCCCAGAGCAGCCTTGTCTCCGGACCCTCATGGTGACCATGTTGATCTAGGCGGTCCGTATTTCTGCCTGGATCTATGCAGTGTCCTGCTCTCTGGCCTCCTTAGGGAAAGCTGTCAGGTTTCTTCCTGAAACTAAATCTGACTGTTATTCCCTTGCATTGGATAACTCAGGACTGCATGTGAACCTTTGTATTGACATGAAAAGCCCTTTCCAGTTGGACCCTCTTGTTCTCCCAGCCTCTGTCACAGCCACCCAGCTTCTTCGCAGGCCTACGATAAATGTTTCTCCCGGAGCCCTTGCCTTACCACACTCTCTCTTCCTGTGCTTTGCCCCCTTCCCACAGCTTTTCCAACTCCCACTTCCAATATTATTTCCTCTGGGCAGCCTCTTCTGACTCCTCCAGGGAGAGCTGCAGGGCCTCCTCTTTTGTACATTCTTTCTGCATTGTGCTCAGATAGTTCTGGCCTCCCACCCCACCGAAGACAAGGAGCTGCCTACTTTGAGCAAGTCTATATTCTGGCTCACGGAAGACCCTCAGGTGTTCATTGCACACATGTCAGATGCATTTCCCACTATGACCTCTGCTGTTCATTTGAGCAACATCTTATGTTTAATCAATTTTCTGAACTTTTAATGCTGAACAAGAATTGTGATCCTTTCTATGTTCTTTGCTTCCTTAGGCTTCAGATGATGAGTCTTACATCAGTGATGTGAGTGACAATATATCTGAAGACAACACCAGTGTTGCAGACAACATTTCTCGGCAAAGTATGCATCCCTTGAGCTTCCAGGTTGTTCTGTCTACATGCCAGATACAAAGCTGGTGATTCAGTGAGCAGTCACTTCCCCCCTCACTAATTGTTCCTTTTGCAGCTGATTGTTCAATAGATTTTGTATTTGTATAATCTGTTGAGGTAGATGCTTGTGAAAGGTTTTATTTCTTGCTTAAACCAAAAGTTTGAGTCATTATTAAAAATATTTAATTTTTAAAATTTGACTTGTTTTTTCTTTTTTGCTTCCTCCCCAAATTCACTTTGTTTTCTCTTGGACGTTTTAGTATATTTAACACCCTGTTTGAAAAACTGTACACTAAAATTTCATGCATTTATTAGCAACCTTATATTGAAATAATTCCATTCATTCTTGAGGGAGTATAATAAAGACTGAAGAAATGTATCAAAATCAGAATTATTTGAAAGGGTAATTTCCCTCCTGGGTTTTATGAAATCAGAGAAGCAAAGCATCTGTCATTGTGATTCTCTTCTTTCTCCTGCTTTCAGTCTTGAATGGGGAGCTTACAGGAGGGGCCTTCCGAAATGGACGTCGAACATGCCTGCCAGCTCCCTGTCCTGACACCAGTAACATTAACCTGTGGAATATCTTGAGGAACAACATTGGTAAAGACCTATCTAAAGTCTCTATGCCTGTGGAGCTGAACGAGCCACTCAACACTCTGCAACATCTCTGCGAGGAAATGGAATACAGTGAGCTTCTGGACAAGGCTTCGGAAACCGACGATCCCTATGAGCGCATGGTAATGCATCACAGGGTAATGCTCTGTGGGGATTTGTCAACCCTAGGCCCCAGCTAAGGCCACATTCATTATGATGGCACCGTTGGCTTTTGCATAACATGGTCCCTGCATAGGTAAGGGAGGAATTTGTCATTTTGCATAAAGTCCACTAGCAGATACACACTTTACGACTTATGCTTGGTTTGGGGTGTTCCTGCAGTTAGGATGTAAAGGTATCACTCTTCTTAGTGGTTGAAGACATGCCTAGCCTTGCTTTATTAACTTTTCCCAGAGGCTAAAGGAGCCCGTTTGCTCAGGAAGTTAAGTCTGACAGTATGACCTCCTGGGTGTGCTCTGCCCTGGCCTCTATTCCACGTGACTGTCGAAAACTTGACTTTCCCTCAGGAAAGCACTAGCAGCCACAATCCTTCTGCACACGGCACTAAGATTGTGCAAACGGCATAACCTATAACTGGGTTTCAGAAACTTTGAACTTGTGATACTCAGGAAATTGAGTGGGTAAATGAATGAAAAATATTTGGTCTCCTTTGCCTGCTGGTTTCCGTGAGAGGAGTTCAACCTCATTTTCACTTACCTTCATCCCTCATGAGTTTATGAAGAGTCTCTGCAAATAATAGAAAATGCAAATACCATTCAGCCAGCACCCCCTGACAGGGGTGTGTAAAATCTAAAGGAATAAGGGACGAACAGATCTGGAAGTAGTCTCTCCTATATTATTTTCCTTTCTTAAATGTTTTAACAGGTTCTTATTGCTGCATTTGCAGTTTCAGGATATTGCTCCACCTATTTCAGAGCAGGAAGTAAGCCATTTAACCCTGTCCTTGGGGAGACTTATGAATGCATTAGAGAGGACAAGGGATTCCGCTTTTTCTCAGAGCAGGTAAGCCCCGCTGCACTTGGTGAGGTTTCTGTATAGGTAGCTGGGCCATTTTCATGAAAATAGATTTGTAAACCTCTGTTTGGGGTGGGTCATGATACCAATTAACAAACAACTCAGTTTATCTATATAATTGTGCCCTACATGTATACATAAGTTCTCTGTGTTTAAACATGAAGTCTTAAAAGTTAAAGATTCATGAATCTACTTGGCGCATGTTGACAATAATTCACTAATAGAGATGGATGTGCTGAATGCTTTTTATTTGGTGGTAGCCAGTGTAAGTTGTTTATTGTTTATTGAAATTTTAACACTGATGTCGTTGCTTTCTGTTTTGTCTTTAATTACCAGGTTAGCCATCATCCACCCATTTCTGCCTGTCACTGTGAATCTAAGAATTTTGTGTTTTGGCAAGGTTTGTTTTTCAATTACAACTTAAAAATCGAATGGATTATCCTATGAAACAGTTTCTAGTTTCCAAAAGTGCATTGTACTCAGTATATTACATTTCCACGTTTGGAACTTAGAGAGCGTTTGTAATTGGTGCAGAGTTCAGTTTGAGAAGTGAGATTTCCTGGTTTAAATATTAAACCATGTTATCTAGGAGGGGAAGAGATGGTTTAGGAAGCAGGCCCTATGGAACAGCAGGGCTCCCTGCTGACTGTGCCCGCTCAGGTCTATCACTCCGCCTCATTGTGCCTTCTTGTCTGTATCTATAACATGGAGATTTTATCTGATGCCCTCTTACTTCCTGAGGGTGTACAAATACCTCTTACTCCTGAAGAAAGGCTCTGTAGCACATCATCCAGGGTGACAGTCTATTAAATATACAAATATTTCAGTGATTTCCAGTCTTTAACTCATTGAGGGGTTTGGATTGAAGTCTGTTTAATCAATGCCCATTGTTCAGTCAGAATGTTACAGACTTGCCTAAAATAAAATGCTTCCAAATTCCTTTAGAAAGCATATGTAATATTAAGTGTGAATAGTTTTTTTTATGTCTGGAAGGGTGCTTCATTTGCTTCTCATATGCACTCCCCAAACCTGAAAACCCACAAGTGATGGAGCACCGTAACTGCACTTTATTACAAAATAAGGAAATAAGTAATGTCTTGGTCAGAAATTTTGTGGAGGCAACGAACCCTAAGCTCCCTTAGTTCATTAGAACGGGCCCAGGTGGTCCTGGCAAATGCACAGGCAAACCCGGGTTTCTACACGGAAAGCACAGGTGGGGTGGAGCGCGGGCCTGGGCCGCATCTGAGCCAGCGTCACAACTTGTCCGTTAAGTTCCTCTCACTTCCTCGTAGTCTTACCTGTTCGTATTCAGAGGTTCTATTTTTTTACTCCCAAATCATGTGGCTATTTAAGTAAATGTGTATATAAATCCATACTGCAATTATTTTTGCTGTACAACTCATTTATATATATAAACTATTTTCACTAGTTAAAACTTACAACATTTATGTAGTCATTAAAGCATAGTAAAGTATACAGGGGTCGGCAAAAGTAGGTTAAATCACCGACCATCATTACGTAAAAGATGAATCATTAGCAAGGCTATGAAATAGTAACAATAAGAAGAGGACAAATAATTGAAATAAATAATGCAAGAATAAAATGTGTTTTGCGTACTCATAGCTATAAACCTACTTCTCCCACCCATGTGTGTGTGTGTGTGTGTGTGTGTGTGTGTGTGTGTGTGTGTGTGAATATGCACACACATTCCCAGCTTCTCCCCAGGTTTACTAGTTGAGAACATGTGCTGTGCAGAAACAGAGATGGTGGCTTGTTTTGTTTCTCTCTTCCCTGTGGACCATCCTCAGGAACCTGTCGTGTTAAATCAACAATATAGAATCAGTTGTAATGACAAAGTTCTTTGTCAGATGTAAAGTGTAATGTAAAAGTTATTTTTTACAGAATAAATCATTAGATACAGAGTATATGTTTCTTATCCTCTGCCTGTGCCACTTAGATATCAGATGGAAAAACAAGTTCTGGGGGAAGTCGATGGAAATCCTGCCTGTGGGAACACTGAACGTCATGCTTCCGAAGTAGGTTTCTCTCTTCATCCTTTTGGTTTCTTAACTGCTTCTCGAAATCTGAAATGGGCATCTGAGACCCTAACAGGATGTCCAGCCTTTTGGCTTCTCTGGGCCACACTGGAAAAAGAATTGTCTTGGGCCACACATTAAATACACAAACACTAATGAAAACTGATGAGCAAAAAAAGAGTTTTAAGTAAATGTACGATGTTGTGTTGGGCCCCATTCATTCGTCCCGGGCTGCATGTGGCCTGCAAGCCGCAGGTTGGACATCCCTGCTAGGAGGTACCAAGGATGGCTATGGTAAAGTTGACCACTGCATCTGTCAGCTTCACCAAAGTGCTGAGAATGCCTCCAGCAAAAGCAAATGAGGACTTTAGCGTGGGTATTAAAGCTTCCTGTTCAGCTCTTCACATCCTCCATCCATCAGTCAGCACCAGCTTCCTACCTGCACCGGTCACTGTGTTTATATGAAAGATTCTTTTTTGCTCATTTTTTTCTATACAGTTAATAATTTCACTTTCATAGATCCAGGGACTGTTTTTAATTTCTAAGTTATTAAGGAAGAGTGATGGAATCCTTTTATGGCTGTTTTCAAATTAATTGAGGCCAAAGACTTATCGGTTTTGTTCTTGTCTTTCTTTGGTTGGTTTGGCTTGGTTTAGTTTTTGTCTGTTTGAATGACAGACAGAATTTGCCAATGGATTGGATATGGAGGAAGGGAGGGAGGGAGAGGAATTCCCAGGACCACAAAATAAACTTTCAATATTTGCAGACTCATAAGGAAGAAAGAATTTTCTCAGTGGTATATATAGTACCTACATCATACCAATTCATAATTATTTTAGAAACCTAGAAGCATTATTTTTATTTTGAAGTAACATTTTACTTAAAAATAGACTTAATATGTAAATGTGATTTAAAGCAATGCCATCCCGTTTCTTGGCAGAAATTCTGTAACCTTACTCCCTGGAATTTACATTACATATGTACTGCCTTAGTTGTGCACATCGGTCTTTTCCCAAAGAATTATTCACAACTTTGGTGTTAACTTAGAAAATGAAACAACCCAGGCTAGTGTGACTCAATTGGAGCATCATCCTGTAACTGAAAGGCTGTAGGTTCGATTCCCAGTCAGGGCACATACCTGGGTTGCAGGTTCGATCCCTGGTCCAGGTGCATACAAGGAGGCAACCAATTGATGCTTCTCACTCTTTCTCTTCCTCTAAAAGCAATAATAATAAAAAAAAATCCTTGGATGAGGATTAAAAAGAAGAAGAAGATGAAACAATGTCCTCAGAGTAATCTTTCTTAAACGAATGCCCTATCTGCCTCTCTGTTCCCTGGAATCCTTCCACAATGGCCCCTTGCCTGTGGGGTGAATCCAGATTCATTGGTGTGTCTCCAGGGCTTCCCTGCTCTGCCCCATCACACCTTTTCACCTTGCCTCCTGCCACACCCACGCACCTGGAGCACACCGCTCCCAGGTCCCCATGTGTGCCCTGCTCTTTTGGCTTCTGGTGCTTCTCCCCAGCCTCCTCTAGCAAGTCTTTCATGGCACTCAACCCACACTGCAGGCAGACATAAGGACTCAGGACTCCTCCTCCTGTGTTCTCATGATGCTTCCTCATCCTATCTTAGTGTAAGCATTTGTTGGCAAGTCCATCAACCCCTGTCATGCTGTTGACTCCAGGAGGGCAAGAAATAAGCGCTATTCAACTTCGTAGCTTTAGCACTTGGCCCATAAAAAGCACTGACTTGTCCCTTAAATTACTGAATCATGTCATAAATGTCCTCAAGCCCATAGAAACTTTCAACAAGTAAATGAGAAGGAAATGAGGGAAAAGGAAGCTTTGGCCAAAAAATACTCATTGGCAGAAATAGTAATATATATGTGTGTGACTTTCATTGTTTTTATCAGTATTGTGTTCTTCCCTAGGTATGGAGATTGCTACGTGTGGAATAAAGTCACCACGTGCATACACAACATTCTCAGTGGAAGGAGATGGATAGAGCATTATGGAGAAGTAACCATTAGAAATACCAAAAGCAGCGTCTGCATTTGCAAACTCACATTTGTCAAGGTAAATAATATCTTACAATAGTAAAGAAAAGTGGCATAATATGCTTCTTCTGAGGAAGAAATAAAACAATTTTACCTTAAACAGCCTCAAGTAAGTATATCCTGTGTTCCTGATACATAAGAACATGTTAGATAGGAAGGCAGAACCAACTTGACGGCATTATTCAAGACGTAACAGACTTCTGAATATTTGGAAGTCAAGAAAGACACCATCTCAAAACAGAAAAAAAGAATTCTTAAAGAATTTCTTTTTTAGCAACCCATCAGTAGTTCATTAAGTGAAATTCCAGAAAACACTTCTTTCTTATAGCATATCTTCTGATTTCTATTTCTGTCTCTGTTCTTGCCTATAGCAAGTCTTGTTTATATTCCTGTGTCTGTTCCCACTAGATCACAACATAATTCAAGTGATCTATTTTAGGGTCCTCATTATAATGCAGTTGTCTTTTTCTGAGGATGCATATAAATGATAGCTTCCAGTCACTATAAGCGTACCCAACTCTGCCACTATTACAATCCAAATTAGTTCAAGAAAACCATTACCTTTATCCACAAGAAAAGATGTCTGGGAGAGAATTGCCTACAGAACACCATTTTCCCTGGTCTTTTGGCTCAGACACAGAGCACACAGGACCACCGCCGTGTGTTGAGGGGGTGAGGGGTGCCGCCGAGTTCGTGGTCCAGGAACCCCACCTACCCTCTCTACCTCCTCTAGTGCTGGTCTCATTCTGATGTGCTAGAAACAGGTAACATAACTGGAATCTTAATACTCAAAATTTCCTCTCCTGGTCGTGTTCATTTTAATTGCACATACTTATTTTAGCTCAAAATGTTTTTCTTTTTTTCCCTTTCTTTTTTCTTCAGTAGATTCATTAGGTGGCTCAGAACTGAAGAGCCAGAATCATTCTTTGCTCTGAGTGACCATAGTGAATGTTTGTGTTTAGTTTTGTAGACTATGAGAAACTGACTTGGGTCTGTCCCTGATGCATGCAGAACTCAGAGCAAGAGTCCAAAGGAAAGTCCCAATTTTTTTACCTTGACAAATATATAACTTTTATATCAAAGCCTGCGAGGCCAGGTCGGGCACTCCAGAACCCAGGCAGTGCAGGAGAGCCCGCCCAGGCCCCGCACCTACCCCACTGGCTGCCCACCTGCAGCTCTGTCCTGCCCTGCAAGGGGCCTCACACACATGGATGCAGTCCAGCCCCACTTCCGAGCTCACCCCCTCAAACAGCCCCCTAGGCCTAAAGATTCCTGCACTGGTGGGTGGCCTGCCCTTCTACGAATGAATCCAGAGAAAAGGCTTGTTGTACAAGCTGTGGAATAAGCTTAGAGCCACGTGGACAAGACAGTATAGGTCCTGCATACTTGGACTTGGTCTGGAATTGGTGCCCTGGGATCCAGTTTGGCAAATTCCTACAGGTTTCTCACATTTTGGGGAAGAGCAGGGTCCTCATGATAAAATTTAGCCATTTACAGAGACTGTGAAACATATTTCACAAACTACTTCCATAGCATTGCCAGTTGAAAATTATTAAAAATCCATGAGCAAAAGGAAAATTCAAGACAGGAGGATTTGAGGAAGAAATTATCAACCTATAAACTAATTTTCGATTGGGATAGAAATGAAGCCTTTTCTGTATCATCCCGCCCTGCAATCGCATGGAATAGAGCTCATCCCTTTCTTAAAAGTTAAGAAAGCCACCCTTCCATACAAAGCATTATAAGATAGAGTTTTGGACATGGTTTGAATAAGAAACTTCATAAGAAAATTTTCCATGTGGAAATTCTAGGGATTGGCATTCTTTAAGAGACCAGGGGATTTGACTGGGGTTTGGTTTTTCCAGGTGAATTACTGGAATTCTAACGTGAATGAAGTCCAGGGCATTGTGATGGATCAGGAGGGGAAGGCGGTGCACCGGCTGTTCGGGAAGTGGCACGAAGGACTCTACTGCGGTGTGGCCCCCTCCGCAAAGTGCGTCTGGAGACCAGGTGAGACCCGCCTGAGTGTCCTGCCTCAGGATGCCGCCCAGCATGCATGAACTGACAGGGAGGGAATGTCAGATCATCCCGTGTGGTCCGCCTTGTGTTGTCTTTAACAGTGAGATGCACAACCTAGATGCTAAGGCAATTGTAGTAATATTTATCCTTAACGTATAAATTATTGTCCCGGTATTTCATAATGAGTTACGCAGTTTAGGCCCAGTCCAACCACTGGGCTTCGTGTAAATCACTCCAGATGCCTGCATTTCAGTGCCTACGTTTCCAAAGCTACGTGCTGTTATCAAAGAGTGTATTGAAATACACAAACTCAGATCCTTAATCCTGTTATTTAGTGTGTTTAAATAAAACAAAGGAAAGCCTGTAAGCATCTATAATCCACAGATTCAACAACTTACCAGAGTTAAGTGAGCTCTTCACTTGAGCAGCAAAAAGCTGTGTTGTGTTGACATTTCATAAAACACATCAAGGGAGTTCTCGTGATGCACCAGCATGTAATCGAGTGTCAAGTGTGAAGGGAACAAGTCTCCATGTGACGTTTATTTTCATTGGAATGTCGTCAGTTAAGCCCTAACTTTAAACTTAGTTGTTAGTTTCTTAAGGGACCTCAGTGTGCATTTAAGTTTCCCACTAGTCAGGTTAGTTCTTCTGCAGTTATTTACTGAGGACTGGCTATGCGTCAGGCTTGGCTCTGGGAGCTTGAAATAATACATCAAAGAGCAAAGTATGCAAAGACTCTGCCTTTGAGTTTAGTTTAAAAAGGGCCAATACATATTCATTTAGATATGCATCTTTTTCTTTTCTAAAAGGAAGTAAAGTGTTTCTGGTGAAATCTTAATGTTCATAGCTAATCACCCTGGCATGTAGTTACCTAACTGAATAGTTGAGAGAGAAATTACGGTGTAGTTTAGCCAGCGAAGACTACTCTATGAACAAAGCTTCATTTGAAAGGCTAGATTTTATTAACTATATGAATCTCTCAGTTGTGATCATCAACATAAAGTTTCCCACTTAGCAAAATGAAAACAATTTAAATCACTTGAAAAAATTTATCATCTGTTGTTTATGACTCCAAGTTTGCTAATAGTCTGGGCGTTAATTAAACACCAGAGTTGAGTCAGCTTCTGCACGTGTTTGAAACCCCTTGGCCCCTCACGGTGGCTTGTTGGCCCCTTCCAGGTTCCTTGCCCACCAACTATGAGCTCTACTACGGCTTCACAAGGTTTGCCATCGAGCTCAATGAGTTGGACCCTGCACTGAAAGACCTCCTTCCCCCGACGGACGCCCGGTTCCGGCCGGACCAGAGGTGAGCGTCGCAGTGGCACCTCAGGTGGACACTAGATCGTGGACACCACACACGTCATCGAGGCTTACTTTCACCACAAGTATTTATTTGTTTGTGTGTGTTTATTTATATGTTTTATTTATTGAATCATGCATCCATTCTTTTATTTACTCAGAAACATTTGTTTTCCACCCTGGATAAAACAGTGTTCATAGGATGATTAGAACAGATTAGCTCAACAAAAAGTTTTCCCACAGAAGATAACAGATTTTTTTTTTTAGATAAAGTTTCCCCTCTCACCCCTAAACTTACCAAAAGTCTGCAGATTCATGAATGCTCTCCCAACTAAATACAGAATCACTCCTCACCCAGTGTTTGTACTTGTTTACTTCTACCTCTCTGAAGCACGGAATATCATTTAAACTGGAAAGTAAGTCACAAGGACACCTGGAAACGCTTTTCGTCAAAGACTGGAGTTTGCCCCACGGTATGGGTCCCACAGGCTGTGGGATGTGCCCATAATACCGTCTGGTTCTTACTTTTTATTATTCTCACGGAGCTGTGCTCATGTTGCTCATTCCTACAGGATTCATTTTACTTTTTCTAAAACTTCTATATGCCATACAAATTCCATTCAAGATCTTTTTCTGTTTCCAGTGTGTTTGTGGCTTTACCCGTCCCCTGCCAAAATGTTTCCGGTGTTGAATGTGCTGCTATTCAGTTCTCTTAGATCCCGCCCCCAGAACACAGTCTCACTGTTTGACAGTCACATGTGTCACTAAGCTTCCTGTGCTGGGTGTATCATGTGTCCCTGTTCTTCGCTCTCATTTTGAAATTGAAATGTTTGCAAAGCACCGTTGGGTCTGCTTTTTCTTTCTCAATCCTATTTCCGTATTTCCTTTCTGAATTTCACTTACAATTCATTTCCTTTCTGTGGCCTTTTATAATTTTCTCCAACTGTAACCTTTCTTTTTTATCAGTTTTTCTCTCTCCAATAAAACAAGAAAACGCCTTTCCTCTCAATCTGTTCTGAAAGGAAATGGAGAACAGCCAGTTACTGTCCTCCATTCCGTGGCCTTTAGCAGTGCTCTTGATAATATGGAAAAGGAGCACAGCCTGGGACTTCGTGCTGTTCTAACCCTGGACTCTGGTCGTCCTGAAGATGTCAAGTTGTAGAGCCCTAGACAGCTCACAGGAATTGGGGGGCGGGGGGCAGTGGAGGTGGAAGAGGACATGGAGGGATAAATGATGATGGGAAATAAGTAAATACATTATTAAAGAAAGGGAGAGGGGGAGAGAGAGAGAGAGAGAGGAAGGCCAAACCACTCACTGTTCACTTCTACCATTGTGTTACCATGTGCAATAATTCAGTTCACACACACAAAAATACGTTCATTGATGTCACGCAGAGGTGGTATGTCCCAGTTTGGGGGATATTCTCAGCGTGTTCCTGTTCACTACATTATGTTCACAGCTACCAGAATGTAATTTTATGTAAATAAAATTTTTCATCAGAAAAGAGGGTGATATATTAAAAGATGAACTGCTTTCTGCGCAGATTTTTGGAAGAAGGAAATCTAGAAGCTGCAGCAGCAGAGAAGCAAAGAGTAGAGGAACTCCAGAGATCTCGAAGACGGTACATGGAAGAAAACAACCTTGAACATATACCAAGATTTTTTAAGTGAGTGAGTTCATTCCCATACAAGTTCCTGTTTTGCAAATGGTTGCCACAAGCAATGAGAAACTCCAGCTAAAAAGAAAATGAGGGACAGTTTAGCATCCAGGGAACGGAAAGGTGGAAAAGTTAAACAGACTTCCATAAATGGTTTTGGCAGTGAAAATACTGAATCAGATTTTGCACTTGTGGAGAGTTCTTACAAGCGTAAAAATAAAATTTTCTTACCAGCTCTTCTCATGAGCAGCAAAAGGGAGTGCGGGTCTTGCCCAGAACACTCTGTCCTTCTTCCCCACCCTTTCAAATGCAGGAACTTGTCCCCACTCCCTGACCCCAGATGAAATGGGAGCCCTCTGCCCACAAGTTAGTCTTTCATTTTATCTCTGGCATCTGGAGCTTGTGTCTCTGCAGATTTGGTCCCTGTGGGGTGGGGTGGGGGGATTATTACAGGCCTGTTTGCCAGGTTATGCATACATCACACAGATTAAACTAGTTTCCAGAGCCAGGACAGATCAGCTCTGAATGACCTCCCCTCGATCACAACTGCCATCGCGTGACCGCCCTGGGGAGGCATGCAGCACCGCCCTTTCAATATCGAAAGTGTGCCCTTGGACGCAGGCCCTGCAGAGACTCTTAGAGCTCCTGAGGTGCGTGCTTTTCCCACCACGTGAGGTAGAGACCACACGTGTGGTCTCCTAGTCACAGTGTTTGTACCCACTTGCTTTGAAGCACTGTACTTTCCCCGCTCCACCTGAAGGTGATGTTTTTTCTTGTCCTCAGCCTGTCTCCTCGTGACGCTACCCACTTCCATTTCACATGTTTAACAACAAAAATGAGTTCATTTATGGTCAAAAATAGTCAAGTCACCAATAAACAGAGGGCATTAACTGGCTTACAAAGGGCTGCCTACACGTCTTATCTACCAGAGAGGGTCCGACGAACAGGTCCCCTCGATGTGGTTTGTGTCTAATACTGATTTTTCTATTTTCACAGAAAAGTGATTGATGCCAATCAAAGGGAAGCCTGGGTTTCTAACGACACCTACTGGGAGCTGCGAAAGGACCCTGGGTTTAGCAAAGTAGACAGCCCCGTTCTTTGGTAACCTGGGAATGTAGAGCTAGCCAACATATCACGCTCTGAATGAATAAATAACTATGCACAATTATGTTTCTTAGAGCTCCGCGTGGTTCCTGGGTCGACTGAACACCGACCGTTTGCTTTTCTATTCATCTTTATAACGGACGTTCAGAAGTGCATTAGACAAAGCCCCTGACCACTTTCGGATCCTTTCTGTTTTGCTGCAACCATATTCCTTAAAAAAACATCTACACCCTCCTCGAAAAGTGGAATTAAAGGAGCAGAATATAAAATCCAAAGTCTGACGAGTTTATAAAGAAAACAAGCCGTGACTGGTGCTTAAAGTTGATCCAGAGAGTTTAAAGCAACGTGACATAAACCACAAGTTGGGTCCTTTTTCCGGAAGCGCCATCCCCTCATCGTCGGAGCTCCTGCGTCACAGCATCCGGTCAGCTCGGGTTCAAGTGTGTCCCTTTGATGTGGAGTCCTCGTGCTGGCTTTGTCAGTGAAGAAGTGATGCTTCTCAGAACCTGTTCCGTCTGTCCGCCATTGTTCATGCCTTAAGAAATGCAAAGATGTACAATAAATCGTTTTTTTATGTGTGCTCATAGGTTTATGTGAAGGACAGATCTTTTGAATCATGGCATGATTCACTTAGTGGGATCAGAACAGTGATGGGTCTAACCTAAAGGGATTGAAAAAGCAAAGCGTGCTTTCCTCTGATACGCTGGTCACCGAATCATCGATCCGAAGGGCCAGGAAGAAACTGTGTACTAGGTAGATTTCTGTATTCACATTGCTTGTCCCGTGCCTGTCCTGCGTCTCGGTAATAAACCATCCCTCTTCCACCTGACCTGACAGTGTGCCCTAGTATTTGTCGATGTCTGTATTTGATTGGAACACTTGACATCAGCGTTACAGCCTTGGAAGGAAGTAACAGAAAGCTGATGGGATTTCTGGGTGGGCTCAGGAGTACTGTAAACATAGCTGTTTTTGAGTGAAGCACAAGGTACTACCCGTTCCTAGCCTATGCCCAGCCTACTGGCACCAGTGGAAATCCCACTGGAAACAGAAGCAAGAATGCTAGTAGCTAGCAGCTTCCTTGTGTTTGTTTAAATAAGTTCTATGCAAAATCATATTTTACATTTTCATCAAGTGATTCTGTTATGATACATGACCATACATTAAGCATTTACCTTGCTGTTGGCAAAGATGTGAAACTTAAGTAAGAAGTTTATACATTCCAACAAAAAGCGGGGGAGGGGGGCAGAAATGGGGTTCGCATACTTCAGGGTTTGTTTTTTTCCTCCAGTACACAGAGGCTTTTGTAGGTACTGCAGTGGTATTCCTGAGTTTCTGCATGTAGATGACTACCTAAGTAATTGTACATTTAAGAAATCCCTCTAGAGATGAATTATAAAATTACATACATTTTTTTCTGAGTTAGGTTTTTATTCTAGATCCTTACCATGAGTTTGAAGTGTCATTTTAAACTCTGATAATGAGGTTACTGACATTTAACATTCTGTGAGGAGGTGTTGGTTTTAGTGTTATTTCTCAGCAAAGCTTTCCTAATAATGGCTAATCCGCTATCAAATCTGCACCACTCACGGGAGCGTAAGGCAAACTCTGAAGTTTCTACTAGGTGGAGCAAAAGTTTTGTTATCCTAACACGCGTCCCTCCTTTCACCTGGGGCCCCACACTATGCATGCAGAATGCGTCGGTTTAGGACTAAATGTCACTCAAGCACTCCACCACCAGAGCTAAGTGTCCCACTGAGGCAGCACCCTGTCTCGGTGTCCCAATGCCTTTTAATTCCCATTTTAAGTCTATAGGTGGCTTGCCCTGTGGTAGTAAAATTTTTCCCTTGTTGATTGCTTTTCTGCTCATTCATCTTGACTCCCTTTTCTCTGCATTAGAATTCTATTAACTCCCTCATAAAAGTCTGTTCTCCCCCAATTGTTAAAGCTTTAAATACCATGTAAAGTGGTGCTGGTCTCTACTTACTAACACTTCCCTGAACAGTCTCAAAATAATTTCACCGAAAGATAAGGAAAACATTTTGCAAAGCAGAGGTATTCCGAGCAGATAAATGGGAAGGTGAGGCATCAGTGACCAATGGATCTATCAGTCAGGCAGCTGGGGGAGGACCCAGGACCCCTCAGGAAAGCAGCTGCTCTTTGGGCTGTAATTGAGAAAAAGAGTAACTAGTGGAGAGGACTTTTACTAGATGATGAGTTCAAGCTACAAATTAGGTAAGAGAATATTGGTCAGCGCTAACCTGAAACTCTGATTAGGATTTTAAGATGAGAATGAGGAGGTCAAATTAATTAAAATCACACTTTATGATATCCCAGAATTAGAATCTCTTTTGAGATTCAGACTTCTTGACTAGACTTCCAATTCAAGTGACCAGTTGAACTTCAGGTAATGCACGCACTCCAATAATACCAGATTCACAGATCTCCCCGTGAAAGACTCAACGTTGTGGCCTCACCCTCCATTTCACTTTTATTTTTGATTGACAGGTGGTTAGAGAATTGAGATTTACTCTGTTTGGAATTTTCATCTGCAGAAATTTGGAGCTTTTGAGACATTTCAACAGCAAAAGGATAGAGTAAATATCTCCCTTGAGAAAACCTGATTTATTTTTTAGAATTTTACATAAGTCTTCTTATTGCAGGGGCACTTTTCTTAGTTGTTTTTCCCTAAAATAATCTGGGGGAGAGGAGGACTTAGTAAATCTTTATACCTCCCCCATGATTTAGTCATAAGCTCCTTCATCTCTTTGAGCTGGTCATTGAGTAGTAAGTGACAATGGTCCTATGGATGTGGCTGGACTGAACAGATCGATGGCTCACACCACACAGGTGGACACTAATTATTTTGCGTCCATGTGCTGCCACCCAGGGTACAATCTACCCTCAGATTTTGCTGTTATTTTATTATTTTTTTTAATTAAGTTGTTATTTGTCATCAGTTACTTTAAAATACCCCGCTATTTCCAGGCAATTGTAAAAGTAAACCTCATTTGAGATACCTTTTAATCTTGCATATCAATTACATGTGACATAAAAACTACCAAAAGTATTTTCTAAATAAGAGAAACCAAGGGATTCTTCGATACGAGAGATGCCAAGTTGTCGATTTTCTAAGCCTTTGTTCTTCGTCATTCTGGCCCCGTGACTCGGCGACTCCACTCACCAATCCCCGGACCCTGCCCTACGGAGCACTGGGGAGGTGGGTTAAAGAGGACCCTGGTAGAACTGGTTTTGCTTAGTTCTGGTTACCCCTGTGGCTGGAGAAGAGTTTATAATTAATCTAATGTACATTTTTGTCATTACCTTGTGGACTTTAATTCTACATCTTGTCTAATCTTGTTCTCTGTCATCCTAGAAGTGTTCATGGGAGCGGAGCTCCTCACACACCAGGGGGTGTGAAAATGTTTGCACTTGGCTCAGTTGGTATATCACGAATGTGGCACAGTAAATAAAAAGTTTGTGTACAAAATATTAGTTTATTTCTATGGGAGTCATTGTTCAGGATATATAAAATGTATCTAATTAAACAATTATGAATCTATTTTGTGCTCTAGAAATGTTCTTTTCGGGGAAAGATGGAAAAAAGTGTCATTGGAGCTAAGATTAAAGTGTTTTGTTTTAGGGGTTTTTTTTTTTGTTTGTTTTTGGTGTTTATTTCAAAAAGATTCCCAGTCATTTAGAATACTGCTCATCAAACTTAGATCCTCTAAATTTTAATTTAATTTTTTTGTAAAGTTGATACATTTAAACTGTACATTGTATGAATTATCCTGTTAAACCTGACTTTAATACCTTATTGCAAGAACATACATTTGGACTGAATTTTAAGACCTTGTTGCAGCCTTTTCTATTAGAGAAAATGGCAAATTGTTTAAGCAAGAGTTAACTTTAATTCTTCCTAAATAAGATCTAAAGAAGAATGAATTTTTTAAAAGTTGCTCTAATGAACCAGAGCACCCAACATCTTAAGCGGTGAGAAAGCTCCCACCATTAAGGCAGCTTACAGGTGGCAGCTGCCTATCGGTTGAATGCATCCTTGCTTTCCAGACGACTTCCTGAACCGACTGATCTTTCTTCCAGTCCCGACTCCAGAGGGGCAGGGACACACCTGTCTGCTGTTTTGCCCTGTGCCATTGAGCGTCCCTAACACGTGCAGTAATTACCCACAGTTGCAGGGTGATACATTAGCATCAGAACCACTGCATTCAGCCGTCTGTGGGACACTGTTAAATGTTCACGGATTAAAAATTACCCATAACTGCATATTAATTTCCTCATATCTCCAGATGGGTAGGAAAAAAACAAAGTATTTTCTGCAAATTTTTTTTTATCATGCTTTTCTTCCATGTACACATGAATGAGGGCAACTGAGGAGAGAGGAATACAGAGTGTTCCGAAAACTAATCCTCTTTGAGTTACCTGCTTCTTCTTACTTTTAGTTAATAGGATCAGCAACTTAATACTGCGAAGGAGAGAATACTGAAACTATTAATTCTTTTACCTTAGGCACCAACCCCCCTTAATTATCCTCATACGGTTATTTCTTTGGGAAACAATGTAGTTGCTAGAAACCTTTTTAGTCATTTCAAGCTTGTTTAAAAAGCTCTGTTGAAGTGTAACCGATGTACTGTAAGTTGACATCCCTGGACCGTGCAGCCCGAGAGCCTGACCTGTGCACACGCGGCACTGCCAGCACGATCACAGCAGTGAACTGCCCATCACCGCCAGGTGACCTGTGCCTGTGTAGTCCCTCTGTCTGCATGCCTGTACCTCTCCAGCCTCCACCCTGAGGCAGTCATTGGCTTACTTTTTTCACTTTTCTCCCATTAAATTTATTGGGGTGACATTGGTTAATAAGACCACATAGGTTTCACGTGTACTTTCTCACTTTTTAAAATCTGCATTTTTTGTGTTTCCCGCATCCAGAATTTTTCTAGAAGGCTGTGTGCAAAGGGGTGGATGTATGTCTCCAAACTCCTCCCTGGCTGCTGTCCCAGGTCCCACCATCAAGCAGTAGCATGTTACAAGGGAAAGAGGACGTTAGGGTCTAGATCTGATAGCCCAGGAAAAATGTTAGGTTTGAAATACTTAGAAAACAGGAAATCTTTTCATACCGAAATGGCCATGTAAAAATGAATTCATTCCTATCTTTGGGGGGTCCAAAATCAGGGTAAAACAACTTGCTGGCAGCATTGGGGGAGCCCTGGAAGTGTTTTTCTCTGTGTGTGATGAAAGAATCGCTGACAGAACCGTGGGCATCCAGAATGGCGGCCCTGGAAATGACGTCATGCTGATGATGATGGAATCTACACTGAGTTGTTTACTATTCGCCTCCCAAGCCCCTCTTCTGTGTCACAAACATTCGAAACACAGTGCTGGAGAAGGCTGCTTTCCCATCTCTTCCACGCCCTCAGTTCCTATCTGCAAACAAAGTTACTAAACCCAATTTTGAAAAAGAAATGGAAAGAAGTGCCCAGAGGCCACCAGCCTCCTGCCTGAGGCAGTGGTGTGGGTTGAAAACTTACTCCTTGTATCCTGCACCCCTCCGGAGCCTGTTCCTCCAAAATAGAAAACTTTCCAGAGATTGTCAAACACATCATGATTGACACTAAGTGCTAATGAAGAGAAGAGGCCCGAAGGAACGAAAGAGAATGACATGTAGGAAAGAAAAGTAGGATCTCTAAGCAGGGCGAGTGTCATGCTCCTTGGCTGCCTGTGGACGGATCCCAGGGGCCAAGTTGCTGTCTTTGAAGTTTCTTTACAGGCAGATTAATTCCTCAGCTTTGCTCCAAAGACTCTGTCTGAGTCCTTAGATCTAGGGTGTAGGCCAAGAATCTGCATTTTGAGAAGCACCCTGGGCCCCGGGGAATTTTGAGGCAGGAGTGTGCACTGGCTGAACCTCACACTCACACCCAAGTCCCTGCTCCAACCTCACTCAGCCTTTTGTCTGTTTTTTCTCATAGTGACATTCAGTAGCCAGTAAGAAAGTCTAGTGCAAGAAAGCTGACTAGAGCTCAGGGACTTGTCACTCCCTTGGCCATGTATGGCTTCTTCTCATATTGCGACCTCTATCCTGATGCCAGCTCTATAATTCGGAGGTGAAGAGTCAGGAGCACAACTCTGAAACCTAAATAGGAGATTGTGTTAAGCCAGAGACCATAAGAGTGTGTTCCTGGAGGCAATCTAACCAGCCCAGACAACTGAAGTCTGCTCTTCAAGACCATGATCAGCTTCCCCTGCCCCGCCTTCCATTCCCCCTTAGACCTGGTCCACGTCTCTGAGAGGGGCTTCCAAATGAGCTGAGAGGGTCTCGGCTGGTACGGACGCCTGCAAGGAAATTTCATGGCAAAGCCCATTCTTGATCACTTGACTGATGGTTTCCTAACAAGGTGGAGCAGCAAATTCCTTATCCAGGTCACTTTCTTCCCAGAAAATTATACATTTTTAAAATTTTTGTTTTAAAAACTTTCACTGTGAAATTGCTCTGCTGTAATTGAAGGAGTAACAGCAAAAGCAGTAGTCAGGTACTGTTAGTTTGCATACGGTCGTTTTGAGAGAGAAAAATTAACTTTTATCTTGTATTAGGAATTGAATTTCAATCAACTTTCCACTGAAAAGCAACTTATAGTTAAATTTCCTTATAATAAAAGGAAAATTATTCATAGAAAAAAATTGTGTAGCTGTGCCACCTCACAATAAGAATTGTGCCTCTTCAGTGAATGTTGTATACAAGAGTGTTACATTTGTGAAAGCACAGGACACACAATACATCTTAAATAAACTGTATGAAGAGGTTTGCTTGTTGTGTATAGTTTGTTCTGATGGGCTGTCCCCAAAATTAATGTTTTTATCTCTAGCAAGAGACTTCAAGCAGGCTATAAAGGAGACTGAGCGCTGATTCTGACTTCATTTCCAGCTTTTTTTGTGTGTAGTAACTAGGTAGAAACTGTTTTCATATCAAATACAAGAACACGGGACTTTTTCTTGAATTGTGAATTTTACATTAAAAGACTTAGAAAGCGGGCTTCAGCTTTCCATTTGTTCAAACTGTGGGAATGAAGCGGCAGTTCATGGAGACTGCAGGAAACTCAGGGTTTTCCAAGAGATGCGCCCTGTCCGTCACCAGTGAAGCAGTTCCGACAAAATAATGAAGCAGATCCTATTTTCAGTCTTCACGTGCGCTGTAAGTAGCCAATTTATCAGCCTTGGCCTCTGAGTCTCTAATTTCTTATAAAGAGGTGCAGGCAGAAATGTTTTGAGAGGCAGTTTCAAAGAAAGCAATACAGCAAACTTTGAGTTACTAGAATCTCAGGATGCTTTTAAAAACAAACAAAAACCTGACAATCACCCTATTTCAATCCTGCTGGAATATCCTGAACCATAGGACACGAGACCTTTTAACAGCCTGGTACCCTGTGATGTGTTTACAGGGCGGTCACGGAGATGTGAGGATCTCGTAATATCACCTCCGGGAGATGTGTTCCTAGAACTGTACTGAGAAGCTTCGAAGTGGGTGGGAGGGAGCACACGAAGACATCTTTCTTCCTGTGTCCTTTTCTGTGTACACACCAGAAGTTCTTAGCCTAGAAGGAGAAAGAGAGGGAGAGAAAGAAAGGGAGAGCAAGACTGAGAAAATAAGTTGAGATCTCAAAGGAATACCCCTCCCCTTGCTACGTAAGAAAGTAGCTGGAATACAAATTGGAAATGAATAGCCGATGAAACTTTTATAGTTTATGATTATATAATCACCGCTACCATCAGTCAGTTTCTATTTATAATTATATAAAATCATGCCAGAGAATTAACCTCTTATGCGTGCACATTGCCCAAGCCACATGACACAATTGCTGGTTTGTAGGTAGTGCTTTCTTGGTTTTGTTTTAGCTTCCTGGGAACAAAATGTGGATGGCACACTGGGATAATCACAATCAAGTTTGTGACAATTCATCTGTTCACCTGCTTGGAGAAAGCCATCAGGTGGCGAGGGCTGAGTACTGACTGGGCACTGTGGAGACTTGCCTGGCAGCCGCTTGGCCAATGGGAACAGCGGCTTGTCTGGGCGAACCTGCCTTCTTAACACAGGCTCAGCTAACAGGGCTGTTCTCTCCTTAAATCGTGGCTTTGATGGGTTTTCTAAATTCGGAGGGGGAAAAAGTGAAAATCACAAAACTAAATCCCTGCCAGGAAGCTCTCAGTTTTGTAACGAGGTCTTCCATATAACAAGTACTCTAAGAAAAACGATGGTGACGTTCAGCATTCCCAAATTACTACTGAAATGGTCCACCATTTTTAGAGTCTACCCAAAATAAACCAAATATTAACTACTCAGTATTTTTAAGTATTTTTATTGATTATGCTATCACAGTTTTCCCAATTTTTCCCCCTTTATCCCCCCTCCACACTGCCCCCCCCAAACCCTCCAGCATTCCCCCTCTTAGTTCATGTCCATGAGTTGTACATATAAGTTCTTTGAGTTCTGTTTCCTATATCATTTTTTTCTCTCCCCATCTATTTTATGCCTACTAATTATGCTTCTTCTTCCCTGTATCTTTTCCCCCCTATTCCTCCCTTCCCTCTCCCCACTGAAATCCCTCCGTGTGATGTCCATTTCTCTGATTCTGTTCCTGTTCTGGTTGTTTGCTTAGTTTTTGTTTTTGTTGTTTTTCTTTTCTTTTAGGTTCATTTATTAATACTTGTGAGTGTGTTCTCATTTTACTGTTCATATTTTTTATCTTTTTCTTAGATACGTACCTTTAACGTTTCATATTATAATGGCTTGGTGATGATGAACTCCTTTAATTTGACCTTACCTGGGAAGCACTTTATCTGCTCTTTCATTTTAAATGAAAGCTTTGCTGGATAGAGTAATCTTGGATGTAGGTCCTTGCCTTTCATGACTTCAAATACTTCTTTCCAGCCCCTTCTTGCCTGCAAGGTTTCTTTTGAGGAATCAGCTGATAGCCTTATGGGCACCCCTTTCTAGGTAACTCTCTCCTTTCCCCTTGCTTCTTTTAGGATTTTCTCTTTGTCTTTAATCTTGGGTAACTTAATGATGATGTGCCTTGTTGTGTTCCTCTTTGGGTCGAACTTCTTTGGGACTCTCTGGGCTTCCTAGACTTCCTGAAAGTCTATTTCTTTTGCCAGATTGGGAAAGTTGTCCTTCATTATTTGTTCAAATAAGCTTTCAGTTTCTTGCTGTTGTTCTTCTCCTTCTGGCACACCTATAATTCAGATATTGGAACGTTTCAGGTTGCCCCAGAGATTCCTTAGCCTCTCTTCATTTTTTGGATTCTTGTTTCTTCTTTCTGATCCAGTTGGATGTTTATTTCTTCCTTTTGTTCCAAATCATTGCTTTGAGTCCTGGTTTCCTTCCTGTCACTGTTGGTTTCCTGAACATTCTGCTTTATTTCACTTTGGGTATCTTTCATTTGTTTTTTCATTTTTCAACCAAGCTCAGTCAGCTCTGTGAGCATTTTGATTCCCAGGGCTTTAAATCCTCCATCAGACAGGTTGGCTATCTCCTCATTGCTTAGTTCTCTTTCTGAGGCTTTGCTCTGTTCTTTCATTTGAGCCCTATCTCTTTGTCTTGGTGCAGCTGATAGGCTGTAAGGGGATGGAGCCTTAGGCATTCACCAGGGCGGCAGGACAACCCTCTTTGCTGCCCTGCAGGGCTGCTTGTGGGGGAGGGGTCAGAGAGGGGACAATGCAGCTCACCTGCTCATCTCTAGCCCACTTTTCGATGAACTCTTGTGTGAGACTGGGAGAAACTCCCACCGAAGCAACCCCAGCCATAGCCCACAGTCAGCTTTGAGTCTCAGTCTTCCCTTTAAGTCAGCCCCTCCCTCGCAGCCCACGGAGCTCCTTGCCCAGCCCTGCCCCCACGGTCTGCTGCCACGCTGTTTTTCTGAGTCTGCCCATGAGGTCCGAGCCTTACCAGTCTGGTTGTTCTGGTTGATTTTTTGTTTAATTCCTTGGTTGATTTTCTGGCACTTTTGGTTGTTTATTGATTTTAGATTGGTTGTTATCCTCCTTTTGGTTGTGGGAGGAAGCAAAAGGTTTCTACCTACGCCTCCATCTTGGCCAGAACTCCACTACTTGGTACTTTAAACCACCCTTCAAACTCAGGTCATTATCTATAGAATTTTAGGTAGAGAAATATGAAAATAAGAATTTTTTCTCTCAAGGAAAATCAAATCACTTCACATTCAACTTTTCTTCTGGAAGACTCTCCCAGCCAAATGCTCAATTCTTCACTGCATCTCTCAAAATTTTCTGTATGCTATCACAGTATTTTTTGGTTATTACTTTTTTAAGCTTCCCATCTTCCTTAAAATTGTATTTTAAATCCTCTCTTACTAAATCTTCCTCTATTCTGTCTTATTTTAACCTATATAAAGTACATTTATATTTATGTAATAATATACACTCTTCAAAATGTACCAGTCATTTTGTGAGGTCTCCACGGGTTAATTCTGCAACGTATTCCAAAGTTATTATGTCTTTACGTCCAGAGTAAAGGAAAACAACAGAAGAAGCCTTTTCATTAATCTCACCACAATTCTGGGCAAATTAAAATGATGTTTATTCAACACTGGCTCTCAGTGATCCCTTTAAATATCAACGCTGTGGCACCAACATAGTCTGCACCAGCCTTTGGGTTTTGTACATTTACTTTTAAGCGGTACCTGGGCAGCAAGGCACCTAACCAGGCGCAGCATCTCTGCAGACTCGATTACAGAGGATGGTAGCCAAGCAGGGGATGTCCTGGCAGGGCTTTTTCAGTTAGTGATGTTCAGATTTATGGTACCAGCTGCAAGAATTTAAAGTCACTTTCTGAACACAATTTGGCCAAGCATAGCTACTAATATTTAATGAAATGTGCTCAACTTTTTAAGATTTGTTCCGTGAGAAGAATGTTTCTCCACAGTTTAGCTGAACTGGTAAAAATGCCTAAGGTTGGTATTATTATAGAATCAAAAAATTAAAAATTAAATTACCATATGATATGGCAATTTTATATATTTCTGGGTGTATGCCTGTATTAGTTTGCTGGGGCTGCCATAACAAAATACCAGAGTCTGGGAGTCTTAAATGACAGAAATGTATTTTCTCGTAGTTCTCGGCCAGAAGTCTGACATCAAGGTGTTAGTGGGCTTGGTTTCTTCTGAGGTCTCTCGCCTTGCCTTACAGATGGTCACCCTCTTGGCTCTTCATGTGGTTGTCCCTCTGTGGTGCATGTACATGGTGTCTCTCAGTGTGTCCACTTTTCCTGTTTTTATAAGAAAACCATTGGATTGGATTAGGGCCCACTCTAGAACTCCATTTCAACTTAATCACCTTTTTAAAGGCCTTATCTTGAAATACAGTCACATTCTGAGATCCTGGGGGCTGAGGACTTCAACATGAATTTTGGGAGTGACACAATACAGCCCCTAAAAAAAACAAAATAATTAAATTTAAGGACTCAAAAAGATGCTTGAAACCCAGGTTCATGGCAGCATTATACACAATAACTGGAAGGTGGATATAACAGTTTCTGCCCGTTGACAGATGAATGGATAAACAAAATGTGGCATGTACATGCAATGGAATATTAGCCTTAAAAAGGAAAGAAATTCTAATATATGCTATAAAATGGGTGAGTGTTGAAGATATTATGCTAAGTGAAAGAAGCTAGTCACCAAAAAAAAAGAAAAAAACCCACAAATACTATATGACTCTACTTACATGAGTTACCTAGACAGTCAAATTCATAGAAACAAAAGTACAAGGGCAGTTGCCAGGGGCTGGGGGGAACAGCAAATGAGCAGTTAGTGTATGAAGGGTGCAGAGCTGCAGATTTGCAGGGAAAAGTTCTGGAGGTAGGCTGCACAACGGTGTGAATGTCGTTAACTGCTGACTGTACACCTAAAATGGTTACAATGGTAAATTATATGTTATATGTATTTTACCACAATTTAAACTTTTTAAATTAAAAAAGTGACATAGATGCATACACATACATAATTGTTAAATTCCTTGTTTTGACACTGTACTATATTTATTTCAATTCTAATCATTTTGGGGAAAAGGTACAGGAGACCTCTCTGTACTGTCTTTGCAACTTCCTGTGACTCTATAATCATTTCAAAGCAAAAAGTCTTTTTAAAATTGCATTCGGTGCGATGGGGGGCAGTGGGGGGGAGGGGAATGGAGACAACTGTATTTGAACAACAACAAAAAAAGAAAGAAATTACATTCATGCATTAGAAAAAGGAACTAAGGACGTTATAGACTGCCAAGTCAGTCTCTTGAACCAGGATAAGAGAACTTCATGGAGACAGAGATTAAAGAGCCTATTTAACCACAAGGCCCGTGAGGGTACTTTGATCGGAAAGAAGTTCGCAAGCTGGGACCCAGCAGGACCAAGGAGCCCTCGTCATGATTATTACAAGTTATTGGCTTTCAAGGGAAGTTGAATTAAAAGCTTTCCTTTGGCATTTGAGCTTGGTGACGGCTCCCTACTGAGCAGAGTTTCCAGCAACAGTTCCTCTGCACATCAGACGCCTCCTTCACCCAACAGCGAACCAGGAGGAGCCCATATTCTCCCGAGTTTCATTCAACATCATGCTGTGAGGGCAGTACTGGAAGAGTTGCCTCTGCCCAAAGCCAACTTCCGTCCAAATGCAGACACAAGCTTGACCCCTTCCTTTGGAAAAGTTAGTCTCCCCAACTCCACCAATAATGGGGGTCTAAAAAAGTCTAAAAGTTATGGGTGCCAGTCTGTCTCAACTACCAGCTCCCTTAATCTGAGCAGTTGCAAATTTATTAAGGAAGGGTGTTGGAGGTGATGTCTAGAATTTCATCTACTTTTATCATGTAGGATTCAAACCCCCAGTTTCCCACTGTAATGACAGCCTCTGGAATGAACTCTCCTGGTTGGCTGGCTGTAAACTCTCACGTAAGGCTGGTTACAGAGGAAACTCAGGGGAGAGTGCTTCTTTCAAGGCCAAGTAACCAGGATTGTTTCACAAGCGAACAAAGGAGAAACAGATTTCCCCACTCACCACGAAAACACATCCCTGTGAAGGGCCCAATACCTGGGCTTAGCACAGACAAGTCGGTTTCCTGCCCTGTGTGGTCTTGCAGTGCCACAGACTGAACGTCTGTGTCCACCCACCCACACCAAATTCCTGTGGAAACCTAGTCCCCAGTGTGATGGTAGTAGGAGGTAGGGCCTCTGGGAAGTGAGTAATTCATGAGGGTGAAGACTTCATGAATGGAACTAGTGCTCTTATTTAAAAAAGACACCAGAAAACTCCTTCTACCCTATGAGGATACAGTAAGAAGAGGATCGTCCATGAGGACAGGCTCTTATCAGACATCAGTCTGCCGGCACCCTGACCTTGGACCTCCCAGCCTCCAGAACTGTGTGAAATAAATTTCTATTGTTTAGAGGACTCTCAGTCTGTGGAGCTTTGTCACAGCAGCCTGCACGGACTCAGACATGTAGCATACCTCAGAAACTTAACAACTAACATCTGGACTCTGATCACAAAGTTCAAACTAATTCTTGGCTAAGTGTTCAAAAATAGACATTATCAAACTTCTTCTAAACCCCTTTGAGGCCTTCCACAAGCATGAAAAATAGGCTTCCTTCTCTTTTTCAGCTTCCAAACTGTGATCTCCAATTACGAGCACTCAATATTTATGTAACAATAACAATTTGTAAAACACCTCCTCTGTACCAGGTGCTTTAAAACATTATCTCATGGTGCCAGCTAGGTGCTGGAAATAAAAAAGGTATCATGGGTTATCCCGATGGCCTAATGCAAACACAGGGGTCTCTAAAAGAGTGGAGGCACTTTGTAAAGTATATGATAGTCTAACCACTATTCTGTACATCTGAAACTAAAACAAAATACTATTAAATATAACCTGTAATTAAAAAAATTAAAATAAAAAGTGTATATCGCTTCTCAGCCTTTTGGCTAAGATCAGGTGTAGTACCTGTTCTTACCAGTTTAAAATTAAAAAATGTATAAAAAATGATCTCTAATGCCCCAACAGCATAAAAAGGTGGTATTATTAACTTTAAGTACAGAAATTGAGGCTCAGAAGAATTAAGTAACTTGTGCAAGTTCACAAACAAACAAAAAAATTCAACAAGAGAACAAATATAGGCTGAAGTGAAGGAAAATAAAATTTTTTAAATATTATATACGGATGTGGCTGCAACAAAAAGAAGGAAAATCATAGATATAAGAGGAAACTAATTTAAAATGTAAACAATGGCAAATAGGAACCTGTTTTAGTTTTCTATTGCTGCCATGCCAAATTGCCACAAAATTAGTGGCTTGAAACAACAGAAATATATTATGTAGCAGCTCTGCACCCGGAAATCCCGGAAGATCTCACTGTGCTAAGACTGAGGACAGTGTGTTCCTTTCTGGAGGCCTCCATTTATTTCCATTTGCAGAGGTGGCCCCACTTCCTCCGCTCAGGGCTCCCTTCCTCCATCTTCGAAGCCAGGAGCCTTCAGCCCAGTCCTCTCTGCGCTGCCATCTCTCTCTCTCTCTCTCTCTCTCTCTCTCTCTCTCTCTCTCTCTCTCTCTCTCTCCCCCTCATTCTCCCTCTTCTGCCGCCCTTCTCCTCTTTTAGAGACCCCTGTGTTTGCAATAGGCCATCGGGATAATCCATGATACCTTTTTTATTTCAAAGTTAGCTGACTAGCAACTTTAATTCCATGTGCCTCCTTAATCGCCCTTTGCCACGTGACCTAATCTAGTCACAGGTTTAGGCCTACAGACGTCTTTGAGGGATCATTATTCTGCCTACCATGGAGAGGTTAAAGACTATTAAGTAAATTTATGTGAAACAGAAAAGTGGGCCCTGGGCATTCACTTTTCCAGTCTACTGCTCCGTATTGTTTACAGGTTTCAGGAACTGTTCTAGGTGCTGCCGTTAAAACAGAAAACGAGGAGCCTCCAGTCCACAATCTGGGAGTCGCTGGCCTCTCAGGGGCACCCACTGTCCCAGGCATGTCTTCATTGAGTTTCTAGTACAGTGTTCACAATGGTTATGATGTATTTTTTTAAATTCCTGTTAAAATGAAACAACAAGATAGCAATATAGTTGATTTCTACTGAAAATCTTTAACTCTTTTGGGTTCGAAAGAGAAACTCTCTAATAACTATGTTTTTAAACCGTCCTCATGTGATTCAGTCTCCAGGTTATACAGTTGTTGACACAAAGCAGTGGTTGAATAGTTTTCATTCCATTTCGTGGAATAACCCATATAAAATAGAAGACATCTGTTCTTTGAAATTTGGATTGCGCCCCTCTCTGAAATCGTTCAGGCCTGCCCTGGCTGGTGTGGCTCAGTGGATTGAGTGCCAGCCTGCAAGCCAGAGGACCACTAGTTCAATTCCCAGTCAGGGCATATGCCTGAGCTGTGGGCCAGGTCCCCAGTTGGGGGTGCATGAGAGGCCACCACACATTAATGTTTCTCTCCCTCTCTAAAAATAAATAAATAAAATCTTTAAAAAAAAAAAAAAAGAAATTGTTCAGGCCTGGCTAGACTTTTTTTTTTTTTAAGGGAGTCGGGGGAGGTGAGGAGGTTTTCATTCTCAATTTAGTTTCTTTAATGGTTATTAGTTTATTCAGATGTCTGGGGGTTTATATGTTTTTAATATTTGTCAACATCTAGGTTTTGATAGTTATTGTACATAATTGTTCATAATATTGGCTCACTATGTCTTAAAATTTGCTGTGTCTGTAATTATTTTCCCCTTTATATTACATATTTTGTTTCTTTTCATTTTCTCTCTATAGGTTAGTTTATCTTTTTTTTTCCTTAACAAATTTTGCCAGACGTCTGTCTAGCAGCATTGCCTTAGGTTTCATTAATAATCTTCAGTGTTTTTTATCTGTTTTTTTTCTTGCGTCCTTCTGCTTATTTCCCTTCTTGTTTTCTTTGCTATGTTTTATAGCCTTTTGTAACCTCTTATTTCTTAGCCTCTTTCTCTTGTGTTTCCACTGTATGTATGTCTATCCCCTGTTAGTTGCTTTATTTTATTGGGCTAGGAGAGGACTGACTGACCACTCTGAGGAGAGGGAAAGAGAGGACTGAAGAAGCAGCAGAGAGAGGAGGAGCCACGGATGCTGCAAGTTGCAGCCGGGATATTCAGCCAGATTCCTGGGTGACCCGAGATAAGGAAGCATGAGTAGGGGAAAGTGGAAAGTTGGGGTGATAAGGAAGAGGTAAGTAATTGGAGCAACGTATTTCAAAGTGTGTTTGTTTAAAAAGTAAGGCTCCAATATGGCACTGTACATATCAGGGTGAGGAAAAAGAAGGTCTACAGTTGTGAGTATGTGAAACATAGTTTATTCTTGTACTATGATTTATTAATTATTGTATTACTTTCAATACGAATGAGTATAGACCTGCTTTTGCCCACCCTGTGTAGTACAACTGCACGATTTCCCAAAAGGGTATTCTGTGGTGGGAAATCATAATCTAGGGTCTCTGTCTTTCCTGTGACCACGAAATGCAAGAGATCGTCAGCAACAAAGTGTAAGTTGGGGCAGAAGCAGTTGCAGAAACCTCTTGGGAAGTCAAAGGCGGCTCATGAAAGGAAAGTGACAGGAGCAGATGAGCCCTGCCTTCAGGAACTGGCAGTCTGACCTGACAGGTGAGTCTTAACTGGCCCATAAGGTAGCCAATTGCCAGATGTGGCTATTGAGCACTGGTAATGTGGTTCGTTTGGAAAGACATGTCCTGTAGTCTAAAACATGGACTAGATTTCAAAAACAGCATGTAAAAAAAAAAGAAAAATATCCCACTAATAATTTCTATATAGAGTACGTGTTGAAATGAAAATGTTTTAATTGGGGGGGGGTTAAATAAAATTTATTAAAATTGCTTTCACCTGTTTCTCTTTTCTAGCAATGTGTCTATGAGAAAATGTGTGATTCCATATGTGACTTGCATCATGTATTTTTCCGGGTGGCACAGACCTGAACTGTTACATAGCGACCAAAGGCCTCAGTGCCATTTGAGAGGAAAGGCCTGTCGTCAGACAGCACAGCCCGGACTGCAACAACACCGAGTGGCGCAAAGGTTCAGAGAAAGTGTAAATGACCTTGGGGTTCTGTCCTTGGACCGAACTTTTTGCTGTTTACTGCGTTGATCCCATAAGCCTGTGCCTCCAGGTTTAGTAGATGTGTTATAAAGGGAATTTCTATTAGCATGAGTCACCCCAGTTTCATAACTTTGTAAGGAGAATGCCTTACATTTGTGTATCTTTGAGGTTTTCAAAGCACATTCATTATTTCATTTCATTGTCCTAACCACCTCGGAGGAAGGGACAGCAGACTGTGTTCACTTTACTGGTGAGGAAATGGAGGCTTGAAGAAGCCATGTGATGCAAGGGGCACTGGACTCAAGGATGCTGCAGAGCAGTGACCAGATATTATGGAGTCCTGGACTTGGAGTCAAAGGTCCCAGTACTTCCCAGACTGATGGCTTTAAACAGGTATTCTTACCCGTTCGCCTAAGTTTCATTTACTCAGCTATCAAATGGGTTCACCAGAGTCCGTATCTCAGAGTCTCAAGGGCGTCAAAGTTGACACAGTTGGAGCCACTTCAAAACGGAGTCGGAACTGCCCTTCCAGAGAAATTGCCTCGCACGTCTTGGACCCTGGGGCTGTTTGTCGGGTGGCACCAGCACCGCCTTACAAACACTGTTCCTACACCAGCAGAACGGGGGCCTCCTGACCACAGAGGCCGATGCCTTGGGGCTCTCTCTCTGAAGACAGAGTCAGTAAGCAGTCATCAAGTTTATAACATCATCGAAATTTTTTCTTCTTTTTCATGTAATTATTCCTTTCCTTTTCTCATAAAAACCCTTGCCTTCACCCTGTAATTGAGTCACTATTCGGGTTTCTGACTGACTCTATGCTCCTTAAATTGCAGGTTTTTGATCCCAAATAAATGCCTGTTGCTTGTCATTTGAGCTTTTGAATTTAGGTTAACAGGTATAAGTATTGAGATAACTCACATAAAACACTTGTCACAGTAACTAAATCTTAGGAAACACCTGACAACTTAACTATTAGTAGTGGTATTAAATGATATTTGAGTATCATTCACTTAGGTGTAGCCAAGTTCTTTCTAGTACTATTCCTTAGTATTCCAGTCCAGCAGGTGATTCTTCTAAACACTTCCTAAAACACTGCTGGAAATCCCCTTAGTTGGTGATGGAGGCTGCTTTTAGAATTACTTTGCAGGCATGACAACAGGATTCAGAGAATTATAAACATACTTCCTTTTCTAGATGAGGAAATGGAAGCTGTTAAGGTAAATTATCTAATACTTGGAAATGAGGGGGAACGGGGGATGGCATGTCCTTTCAATGTCATATGGCAGCGAAGGCTGCCCCAGGATTATCCAGGGTAATGTACTTCAACTTGCTGTTTATTCTTGATTGAAGGTTTTAGAGTTAGTGGTGGTTCATTAAAAGTCTAACTTGCAGGCTTTTTTTTCTGGTAAAAGTACAGATTTCTGTCTAGTGAAATACATAACTGCAAACATTATAATTTAACCAGTTTTATGTCTTACCAAGCAATCTTGCTCTCTATAAATAAATCCCCGAGCTCCACAAATGCTCTTTGAACTGGGTAGGGCATCTTACCAGTTCCTTGACTATTTGGTGAGTTGAATGAAATCTTTGACACGTGTCCATTTTATGTTTTCGTGAGTTAAGTCTGCCTTTTGAACATTGTCCTTTGAGCACAGACGGGTAAAGAGGCTTGGCTGGCCAAGAAGCCGGTTGAAAAGAACATGAGTGTGGAGTTAGCTCAGGCTTTGAGCCGGGGTTCAGGTGATTAGCAGGCCTTAATTCTGGGAAAATCACTTCACTTCTTTAACTTTCTCATTACTCATTTCTAAGAAGGAAATACTATTACCTATCTTACATAGTTACTATAAAGACTAAACCCTTTGATTCCAGGGTTCCTGGGTAGCCAGAAAAAACTGAGCACTCATTAAAAGACAAAACACCCCCCACCCCAAGGATTACAGTGAAGAATTATCCATGTCCCGTGAGAAAAGCAAAACTCGCAGCAGGAAGGAGTCCAACCTCCGTCCCCTCACCTGCCCCTGCCGTCACCCACACACCAAGAGACTTGACGGACTTCAGCGAGGCTTCTAGTAGCCTGAGGCCAAGTGCCTGGGAGCAGGCCGAGTTGCTATCTGAAAAAGCTCAAGGTGGTCCAAAAAATGTACTGTTTGTTCCAGCCAGTACCTCTCCGACCATCCTTTTCTGAGAGCATTTGTGACCACTGTAAGTCCTTTCTCTGTCCTTTTGAGATGCCTGTGGATCTTCTACAGCCTTTCTCAAGGGCCTAGGAGCCTCAAAATGGTTAGGGCCCCCATGTCTCAGGCTCTGTGCGAGGGGAGGGGCCTAACTAAGCACCAGACATCACGCCTTCCGTCCTTCAGTTTGCTGCTGCGGGTCAGCCTGCCCCAGGATCTAAAGGGCCTCCCTCCCGCCTTCCGTTTCAGAGGAGTGGAGCTCAGGTTACACTAGGGTCTCTCCTCTACAGCAGCAGTACTGAGTAAAATCTGTTTTAACATCCTTTAATGAGTGTCTAAGATAGTAAACAACAAGCTTTGTTTCTCTTTGACGCAGTATATTCATTATCAATAACAAAGAGAGGCAAAAAAAAAAAAAAGACAGGAAACTGTGGCATATTCTGAATATGTGTCACACAGGCAGGACAATGCTGATCACCAAATGGCTGTTTCCCAGCCCTGCAGGGCCTCCAGAATCTCAGTTCCCATGCTGGGCCTCACGAAACCTTATACTGAACTTGTACATCTTGGCATTTGGGTTAAGACTTAAGGGGGCCCCTGTGCCAGATTCAGAAGCTCCTTCCCTACACAGCCCCCCTTCCTCTGGGCCCCTGCCTACTAACTCACCAACTCAGCACCCTTTAGGTTTCACTAGACTCCACCTCCCCACACCGCAGCCTCGAGTGTGCCCGTGGGCACAGAGCCAAGGCAACTGTGGGGCTCACCGCCTGTCTTTCTTCAGGTTAATAGTCCCTGCTGTTGTCCAGTGTCTGAAGACAGCTGCCTTGTGTCCTTTGTCCGGTCCTATAGTTGTTGACGAGAGGAAGGCTAGCCCAGAACCTGTTATTCCATCACGCTGGAAGCAAAAGTCAGTTACTCTCACACCAGAGATGAGGGGACCTGGGAATGAATCCCTGAAGCAACGCATACCGAATCACACCGCTGCGTGTGTGTTGCAGCTGGAATTCAGACCTGGGCACTCCGGCTCCAGGGCTGCTCACTTCCTTACTGCATGAAAAGAGGCTTTATGCATGCAGAATGTTTTGTCCAGCGTTGGGCAGCATGGTAAGCCCTTAATAAAGTCCAGTTATATTTTGAAACTGTAAAATGCAGTATGAATTTGTTCCTCGTTGAGTGCTTCAAAGCAGAAGGTGGTCAGGAGGACAGAAGCCTCGCCACATTCTTGATTAACCTCAATCTTATTAGTGTCCTCCATTAGCAAACGGAAACGGGACCTTTACTTAAGTCCTTTATTGCTTAAGTACAGTTTATTTGCAAGAACAACATAGTAAGTCCTTATTCTGCTCACTTTTGCCATTAGAGTCTACCGTTATTCATGAGAAACATAAAACAAAAGAAAACAATCCAAGCCATCAGGCACAGATGGGTACGCCTCTCACTTTCTGAATTTCAAGTCAGTGAATGCTGGGCAGTGACACACCCATCTGGCCGTGGTGGAGATCGCAGCAGAATGAAGACCCAAGCTCAAAAATAAGAATCAAGTATTTGTAATAGAACCCAGCACTCAACCCAGCATCTAATTCTTAATCTACCACCAAAGAGCTCTAACTTTTCATCTTACATGAAAAAATATAATGAAGACGTGCATAAGCCCACACATTTCCTTTGTCTTCTGCCCCCTGTTTTCTGAGATACATATAAATATTTTCTAAACTCCAGTCATATCTACTAGTACAAAATAGATGCTTTGCAATTGCTCACTCACTCTGATTAGAAAAGAAAGGAAAACGATCCTGTCTAGATTGTTTTTTCCTCGACATCCCTCTCTTCCCCCAGACGGAACAAACAGACAAGCAAACAAACAAACAAACAAACGTGTACTCCGGTCCATCGACTCTGACCTCGCTAACGCCCAGGCCTCCTGCGCAATAGCTGCCAGATCTTCGCTGCACATTGTTCTGCGTAGATGGCCCTTTTGGTCTAGAAACTGCAAAGGGAAATGAAGAAATCAGGTCATGGTAGTTTAAAAACCATAAATGTAAGATTCGGTTTTTTGTTACCTTTTTTCCAACAAGCCCTAACTTCCCTTTCTCATACCAGCTTTGTCTGCGGCAGAAAGCCGTCGTGATCTCCTACTTGTGAATAATTCTGAATATATTGCCAAGCTAGTAAGATCTCCAGAGAGGATCACATCCTCGATAATTTCCACTAATTCATAATTTTTCAGGTAAAGCTAGACTTTAATGAATCAATTTTATTTTTTTCCCAACCTATTAAGAACTGCTGCTGAGTTCAAATACTCAGAAGCTTTCAAATTTGGAGTCTACGCTTTTTAGAGTTCATGCTGCAATGTGAGCTCTTTCCTGACCTCCACCGTTCCTCGGGACTCTTTTGGAGGGCCATTCATCCTCAGAGTTTCCGTGTTATTCTGATGTGCCCTCTATCCTGGTGGGCTTTGTCCTCAAACCAGAATCGTCTCTAAATCACTTCCAACTATCCTTTTAGATAGTAAGAGGAATCTTTTCAAAATGCAAATATTCTGCCACCCATCAACACACCACCCATAGAGACCTGCAAAAGAAACACTGCCTACAATTCCACAACCAGTCCTTCCTCTGGATATTTTAATAAAAGGTGACAAAAATGATCGAAAGAGAAGCCAGAGTACTTCACCAGTTGCAATTTTGTGTGATTTTTAAGTTACATGATTTATCTGATTCTTTTATTAATGTCTTTTTGCATTAAGCTGCAACTCCATATCCTAGGTTGGGCTCCCCAGGGAGCAGACTCTGCGAAGGAGACCGTGGGCAGGGGGTTATTAGGGAATGCTTTGGGAATCACCACCTGTGGGAAGGAACCGGGACTGGGCAGAAGAGGGGTGAGGCTCTGACATAGTTTCAACCAAGTTCTCTGCTGACCCCAAAGGAAACTCTGAACCTGAAGGGCTCTTCCACATGGTCCCAAACTGGAGCCAGAGGGTCAGGTTTGGTTGACCAGTCATTGGATGCAGCCTGCCCAAAGAAGGGGATGTGACATCAGAGGAAGTGACTCTTTTCAACCAAGTAATTCTGAAGAGGACTGATAGCCAGAGCTGGCGTCGTGGGTGTGTGATTTGTGTATTCACGCAAGGCCCCCCACTTGGAAAGACCCCACACTTAGTTTAATACTCTGCTATCTCTGTCTTAAAATTCTCAATTTTCCATTACTGAATCCTACATTTCTGTTTTGCACTGGGCCCCACAAGTTAGGAGCTGGTCCTGCTGACAGCTGAGCGCTGCCTGCCTGCTGCACTCCCTGCGGCTGGGGTGATGTGGCCTTCGGTCCTGGAGTGGGGTCTGGCTGAAGGACCACAGTGCCCACTGTAGCCACTCCCTCCCTTGCATTGTTTGACTCCACTTCTTTCCATAAGTTCTGGGACCATGCTCCAGGACTCCAACCTCTCCCCCTAAAGGAAACTTTATAAGAAGAAAGTAGAATGAACTCTGGTCCCAACACTGAAACTGGTCTTGGCGCTATGACTGACAATCACCATCTTTCTCCTTTTCTATCAATTTTAGGTTTTTCTCACCCTTAGCTGGCACTTCTTCTGGTCTCAGTGACTTACCTGCTCTTTAGAGGTTTGGAGTCCCTGGACCCATGATCTCATAGGCTCATCATGGTTGCTGTACTTGTCCCTTTATAATTGGAATTGGACAAAGGAGTACTAAGAGGCGCCCAGTTGGATTGCCTGGGTACCAACTCTTCCTCCTCGCTCCTACTGTGTAGCAGCGCCCATACATCCCTTTATGATCAGATCGCTTATCCCTGCCAGGGTGATGACTCCTCTCTTCGCCTGCTAGGTTCTTGGCATAAGAAGCCTGAAGTACCCTTACAGGAGAAGTGGCTTATAGTTCAATGACACTTTTTCTAGGTCTGCTGGTGGGAGGGTCTCACCTTTGGGGAATAGGACCTCTAAACAGCAGAGCCCAGAACTGTAAACAGGAAACACAAATTCTCCACTGAGAACGATGGTAAACGGGGCCATGCCTGCTTCCACTCCTTGATTCTGGGAGCTGTGTATTCTACCTGTTGAGAACACAGCATCACATAAAGGCCACTAATGTGAAGTGTACACTTCATCTTGGAGAATAGCGCCCTCTTTAGCTGTGATTTCAACAGGCTGTTCCATCACCCTGTTAGGCTAGAAGCTGCTGGGTGATACAGTATTTGGGGAGCACATGGTCACTGTCATGCCTCCTTTGCTCGAATATGGGTCCCAAGTAGTCAAAACACTCTGAAGCCCTTAGTGATGCTGATGGAGGCCCAGCAAACAGGAAAGGTGAATGGCTTGGAATTTGTGTCTAGATGAAACTAGATCAGCCTTGGTGAGTGGGAGTCCATCTCACTGGGCCCATTTGCAGCCTCCAACCCTGCCACAGTGGCCGTCCTAATGCCAGATGCTGGATGATGTCATCTGGCCAAGTCACTTTGTCAACTGTGTTGCTCGGGGCCTCTTCCATCATGGATACCTCATGGTATGGCTCAATAAGCGACAGGAAGCTCGTCACACTTTGTGCCCATCCACAAACCTTCATCTCAGAACTTGTTCCCAGTCTTCCAGTCTATTTCTGTCCACACCCCTGACCACCTGGCCAAACCAGTTACCACTGTCCAAGTATATCACTGGGGAGTCGGAAAAAAGGGAGTCTCGGACACAGGTTTAGGGAATCGGCCCAGGCGAGCTGCCACTGTCATTGTTCCCCGTTTCAAGTCTTCGACGGACTCTTGAGTTTAGTTAAAAGTAAAAAGTTCATGCCCAAGAAAAGACATGGGTGTGCTCCAGAGAGTCTGTGCTGGTATCTTTTGTGTTGATGGTTTCTATCTTTTTCTGCAGGTGAGAATCTTAGGGGAGAGTTTCAGCTGAATATTCATCAGTTTCCCAGGTGTGTTTAACATACCGATGCATCAAAATGAGCACATAGGGGTTTGAGATTATTCTTTGGTCTCCTTTACTGTCTTACTTTTATCTTGGGTCTGTCTGGCTCTAATCAGGTTTTTGTAATTCATTCCCAAGTTCATCCTCCTTGGCTGGTTGGCACAGATGGCACCAATTGGGGCTCCATTTCCCAGACCAGGCTGATTTAAGCTGTTATCTGGTCAGGGAGGAGAGGTATAAGCCATTTGCTCTCAAGTGTCCTTGGTTAGGGAAGGAAAGGTCTTGTGATTCACTAGCTGCCTGTAAGTGCTCAAACTGGCCTTGTTTAGTAATCTTGTCTGTTTCCCCACTCCACTTGCCCAGAAATTTTTCTAGCTTCTTACTCTCCTGCCTCACTCTGAGCTCTCTTCCTCTCCGAGGCTTTCCCTGGGCTCTGAACAGGCGGGGCCTGCCACCTGTCTACAAAGGCAGCACTAACTGCTGGTGCCCACAGACTGCAGACTTGAGGGGTTACAGAACAACACGTAAAAACAGAGGGCAAAATTAAGTGACACTTCCCAAGCTTCTAATCTCTCACTGCTTTGTTTGAAACATTTCCTTATAACTGAATTGAGTGCACTGAGAAGTCTGGGGTTTTCTGTAATTTCACTAATGCTTTTCAACTACAGTACTAATTCACTGATGAACGGTTATGTCAGACAACGTCGCGCATGCTGAGACAATATGGAAGTGAGTCACACGTATGTATTTGTACATTTTTGCTCAGGCCACAGGTTTTTTTGACTTTCATAAGTAAACTAGGGATATGTAAATAACCCAACAGCCACATTATCACATTACTCACAAGAATGGCTAAAAAGAATGGGGCCACAGTCAAGTCAGTTAACACTTTAATAAAATGAGCAGAACCCATTATAACAACAGCTCTTTATTACATGGACTCAGAGACACAGCAGACCAATCATGCTCCTGACATCTAACAATCATGTTCATCACGTTCAGCAAGAGCCCACTAGTCCATTCCTCGACACTCTAACCCTACGGGCTTCCTTCGAATTCCCTTTTCAAAGCCTTGCACAAAGAGGTTAAGCACCAGTAAGAAAGACTGTTGTTCGCCGTTTTATTTCATCATCTTCATCATCATCAATACACATGCAATTTCTTCCTTCTATGTACATGACATTGTCAAATGGGTGCTACACTCTGCCTATGGTACAAAGTTTATAAATACAATATACCAATACAAAGTTGAAGCCATTAAAAAGAGTTAATAACAACTAGCAGATCATTAAATCTGTAGTGTTGATGGAATCTATGAAAGAGATTTAGAAACAACACACAAACTCAAACATTAAACGTTTTACTCGGGAAGGGGTGAAAGAGGAAATTTTTATGTGCCACTGAGGGGTTTTCTGAGTTGCTCCAAGCTTACTTTCTTTCCGCTATTATCTTTAGGTACTGCAAAGCATTGTGGGCAGCATCACTCTGCGCGTTGCCACAGGAGATGCCAGAGCCATGACAGACTGTGATGGGACTGGTGGACAGTTCAGCGAGACACTGGTACTGGCCATTGGCACTCAGTTCTTCTGTAATGACATATTCAAACATGGTGGTTAATAAGTGTACATAAAGTAGACCCTTTGTATAAACCAGTTTTTATCACTGTTCTTCTCTGTAAGCACCCATGCAGACTACTTCACTTAATCATCTTTGTTATTCTTGTACAGACAAAAACCAACACACAACTGCTCAGCTACAGCAGTTCTCAAACACAGACGTGCTTCATGATCACTGGAGGGACCTTTAAAGGAATACAGGCGTCCAGGCCTCACTCCAGCCTGCTTAATCAGAAATGCAGGGGTAAGGGCTAAAAATGCCAGATTCTTTCATTATTTTTTTTAAAAGTTCCTAAGGCAATTCTAGCGTGGCTAGCTGGAGAGTGCTTGCACATTACTGAACCATAGCAACTTTGAAAAAAGGGAAAACCACCATTGGCTAGAGCACTAGGGAGACTGTATTCTTCATTATGATGTCCAGGGTTCTTTTCAGTACCCATGTGAACTAGGAGATACATGGTTCAGGGCAAGACTCCTTTGTGCCTGCATGTTCTTTGGTTATAATCTGCAGAGTCCAATTCCATCTTATACATGGGTCTAGGGATGTCCAACCTTTCGGCATCTCTGGGCCACACTGGAAGAAGAGTTGTCTTGGGCTGCACATTAAATACATTATGACACGTAATCAGAAAAAAAATCTCAAAATGTTTTAAGAAGATTTATGATGTTATGTTGGGCCGCATTCACAGCCATCCTGGGCTGCAATGTGGCCCATGGGCTGCAGGTTGGACACCCTTGAGGGGTGTTTTAAAAACAATATCCAAACCCAGGAAACAAATGTTCTCATCAACTGATGAATCATTCTTACTAACGACAGTTAAATAAGCCCTGGCTGGTGTGGCTCAGTAGATTGAGCGTCGGTCTGAGAACCAAAGAGTTGCTGGTTCGATTCCTAGCCAGGGCACATGCCTGGGTTGCAGGCCAGGTCTCCAGTAGGGGGCACTTGAGAGGCAGTCACACATTGATATTTCTCTCCCTCTTGTTCTCCCTCCCATCCTGTCTCTAAAAATAAATAAATAAAATTCTTTTTAAAAAAGTTAACTTATTAAAAAAGATAATTAAATAAGATAAGGGAAGAAGTAGAAATACGCAAGTCATAATTTATTTAAAGTGGTCATTATTAAATGTTATTTCAGCTAGTCAATATATTGGAAAATGTCCAGATAAAATGGGATTATTTAATGCCTGAAGAGACTTAGCAGTTAGGTTCTTTTTACTTGTTTTAATTGAGGTCAAGTTCACACCACATAAAATTAACCATTTTTCAAGTGAACTATTTGATGGCAGTTAGTACATTCACAGTGCTGTGCAACCAGCACCCCCATCTAGTTAGGAAACATTTTCATCACTTCATCACCTCATGAGGAAACACCACACCTATATAGCAGCTGCTCCCAAACCACATGACCCATCAGCCACCGTCTGTCTGTACTATATTCCCAGGTTTGGCCTCATTCTCGATATACTGAGACCCTGCACTTGACCCCATCATTTGATCCTAAAGTAGCAGAAAAAATCAGAAGTTCTTTCAATCCCTGAACACCCTACTTTCCCAGTTCTGGTAGCTCTGACGAGCTAGGTCCCCACGGTTCACTGAGGCTGGAATAACGGATATCAAATTCTTCATTTATTATACTGATGTTAAATCAAGACAACAAATGCATGTATATGCACATTAGCCAGCTTTACAAATTAAATTAAAAGAAAATCCAAACTGACTTGCTCCCCAGTCTTTCCGCAACTGTCTATCTAAATGATTGAGGGCCAGAGCACACAGAAGCTGAGAGCCGGAAAGGGATGAAGCCATGAACTGACTTGCCCCCATTTACCTCGCAGAACTGGCATACAGTGATGAAGTGGGGACCACAGACTTGTTATTTTTTCTAGAAACGGGGGTGTCTTTTTATGTGTCAATCTTCCCATCAGGGTTAGTCTAACAGGCAGTGTACCTGCAGTGAGTCTTCCCTAATCTGCCCCACCACTGACCAGCTACGTGATCTCAGACAAGTCTCTCAACCCTTCTGTGACTCACTTTCTTCAGTGATATATAGAACCTACTTCACAGGGTTAGTCTGAAGATTCAATCAGTTATTATATAATGTCCTTAGAACAGTGCCTAGCACAGAGTAAAACTCTGTAACTCTTAGCTATATTCTTTTTATTATTATAACTATAGACATGTTAGCTATTGTTAACATTATTTATAAGAATGGAACATATCAATAATATACATTACTGCTGTGGTAATTATATCTAGTTAGAATCTCTGATCAATGAAATCAATTATAATAGAAGTTTTTGTTTCTCAAACATATTTTTAAAAGAAACATATTTTAGGATAGACAAAAAACAAAACCTCATACCTATATCCAAATATGTTATATTAAAACCTTGTTCCTTGGCAATTTCACTAAGCAGCTGGATGTAATCTGTGTTTGGAATACTGAGGAGGCTTCTTTTCAGTTGGTTGATCTTTTCCCCAGGAGAATTCCTCAAGGAATGCCAAGTGCATCCTAAAGAATGTCCTACTACATTTGTCTGAAAAACAGAGGTGAAGGCAAAGACTCTTAACTGGGACTGGTTTCTACACTGTAACTGAAAGCACTTGGAGGGTTATAAAGCATATTTAAATGAACGCCATTTGGTTAACTTTCTTTTAAACCCGACAACAACAACAAGTATACACATTTAACAAATACCGTCATGTTAAGAAAAACGCACCACCAGCAATAATACACTGGAAGTATTTAAAAATACTCTTGTACAGTACAAATGTCTTGCAGTCAAATTTTCTGACAGTTACATTAAGACATCTATTTAACAGCACTATAAACAAATTTGCAAATAATTGCATCTGACTAGCACAGCAATCTGTGAATTAAAATGTAAAGAAATTTTCCTATCTTTATGATTTCTTATATTAAATACCAATCATTATAACCCAAAGCTGTGAAAGAGAAAACAAAGAAACTACAGAAAAGGCGACATGTACATGCTGGGTGGGGAAGAACGAGTTACTCGAATGAACGGCAGGATGCCAACAAGTTCTTCTCAGACTTGCATCCCAGAACCCAAGTGAGCTTATGTTTTCCTCCTTTTCCTTCTTTCTTTATTCTCCCTTACATCCTTCCCTTTTCACCTGTGTCTAGAAGGTTCTACATTTCCGTGTTAGCGTATGGTTTTCAAATTGTTTTCCTATATTATGCCACTTAAAAAACTGAAACTATCTACTCTCTGAAGTAGCAAAACCGATCTGTGAATGAAGTTGGACATTTTTTTTCCTTTTATAACCATCTGCACTTCTTTTACTTGGTTGTCTTTCAAACTCAATATATCCTACATTTAGCTCATTATCTGTTCTTCCTCAGATCTTCCTCATTTTCTGTGCTCCTCATATGAATGAACGGTAGCACCATCTAGCCAGTTGCCAAGCTAAAAACGTTTATTTCCTCTTTTTCCTTGCTCCTCATATCCAATCAATTACCATGCCCCTTCACTTTAGTTTTCTAAACAACTGTTGAACCTACCACCTTTACTGCCACTCCTGTAATTTAGGCCACCACCATTTCTCATCTGCTTTCTGTGACAGCATTCTAGCGGGTCTCTCTAATATCTATGAACTCTTCGTAACACAGCCAAGTGATTTCCCTTCTAATGTAAAGTAAGATCCTGTCCTTCCAAATTAAAATTCCTTAATGACTTTGTACTATCCTCAGGATAAAGTTCAATCTCCTTAATACAGAAGTTCCTGCAAGATTTAATCCCTCTTTACCTTTCTGCCCACATGGTCTGAGACTCCCTCCAACTCTGTGCTCTAGCATACCAATGAACTCAGGGTTCCCAGACTGCACACATTTCACTCCTGCTCTTTCTTCTCTCTGCAATTCTTTCCCCCTATTCTCCTCCTACAGGTCTTGACTCAGGTAGTGCTTCCTCCTAGAAGCTTTCCTCAACCCCCCATCTTAATTGGATGCCTTCTCCTATGTTCCTGTGGCAGCCTCTGTCAGGACCAGTGTGTAGGGTCTCTCTCTCTTTCAGCAGGCTATTATAAGCTCCGTAGGAGCAGACATTGTCTTATCCACTGTATGCCAGTACCCAGCACAAAGCCTGGCACAGACTATGAGCTCACTAAAAATGTTTGCTGAGGACTTCCAGCCAAGATGGAGGCGTAGGTAGACACACTGCACCTCTTCGCACAACCAAAAGAAGGACAACAAATATTAAAACAAAAAACAAGCAGAGCTGACAGAAAATCGAACTGTATGGAAGTCCGACAACCAAGGAGTTAAAAAAGAAACATTCATGCAGACTGGTAGGAGGGGCGGAAACGGGCAGCCAGGGTGGAGAGGACTCGCAGGAGAGGACTCATGGCAGGGCGGCGGCTGGTGGACCGAGCCGTCCCACACCCATGTGTGGATAAACCAGGAGGAACAGCTGGGGAGTGACACAGACCCCACAACCCAGAGTTCTAGTACGGGGAAATAAAGCCTCAAAGCCTCTGACTGAAAACTCTTGTGGGGGTTGAGGCGGCGGCAGCGGGAGAAACTCCCGGACTCACAGGAGAGCTCAATGGAGAGACCCACAGGGTCCTGGAGCGTACATAAGCCCTCCCACCGGGAATCGGCACTGGAACCAGCACCAGAGGGGCCCAATTTGACTGTGGGTAGCGCGGAAAGTCACTGAAAACCAGCAGAGAGTAGAGCAAGCAGCACTGTTCCTTCTTGGACCCCTCCCCCACAAACAGCATCACAATGCAGCGATGTGGTTGCCCTGCCCTGGTGAACACCTAAGGCTCCACCCCTTACTATGTAACAGGTGTACCAAGACAACAAAAATGGCCCAAATGAAAGAACAGATCAAAGCTCCAGAAAAAATACAACTAAGTGACCAAGAGACAGCCAACCTATCAGACGCACAGTTCAAAGCACTGGTAATTAGGATGCTCACAGACTTGGTTGAATTTGGTCACAAATTAGATGAACAAATGAAGGCTACGCTAAGTGAAATGAAGGAAAATGTACAGAGAACCAACAATGATGGGAAGAAAAACGGGACTCAGATCAATGGTGTGGACCAGAAGAAAGAAAGAAACATTCAAACACAACACAATGAAGAAACAAGAATTCAAAAAAATGAGGAGAGGCTTAGGAACCTCCAAGACGTCTTTAAACGTTCCAACATCCGAATCATAGGGGTGCCAGGAGGATAAGAGGAAGAGCAAGAAACTGAAAACTTATTTGAACAAATAATGAAGAAGAACTTCCCCAATCTGGCAAAGGAAATAGACTTCCAGGGAGTCCAGGAAGCTCAGAGAGTCCCCAAGAAGTTGGACCCAAGGAGGAACACACCAAGGCACATCATAATTACATTACCCAAGATGAAAGATAGAGAATCTTAAAAGCAGCAAGAGAAAAGGAGACAGTAATCTACAAAGGAGTGCCATCACACTGTCAGCTGATTTCTCAAAAGAAACCTTACAGGCAAGAAAGGGCTGGCAAGAAGTATTCCAAGTCATGAAAGGCAAGGACCTACATCCAAAATTACTCTATCCAGCAAAGCTAGCATTTAGAATGGAAGGGCAGATAAAGTGCTTCCCAGACAAGGTCAAGTTCAAGGAGTTCATCATCACCAAGCCCTTATTCTATGAAATGTTAAAGGGACTTATCTAAGGAAAAGAAGATAAAAAATATGAACAGTAAAATGACAACAAACTCACAGTTATTAACAACTGAACCTAAAACAAAAACAAAAAACAAACTAAGCCAACAACTACAACAGGAAAAGAATCACAGAAATGGAGATCACATGGAGGGTTATCAATGGGGGAGGGGGAGGGGAGGGGGGAAGGTACAGAGAATAAGTAGCATAAATGATAGGCAGAAAATAGGGGGAGGTTAAGAATAGTATAGGAAATGTAGAAACCAAAGAACTCATATATATGACCCATGGACATGAACTAAAGAGGGGGAGTGTGAGGGGGAAGGGGTGTGCAGGGCAGAAGGGAATAAAGGGGGAAAATGGAACAACGGTAATAGCATAATCAATAAAATATATTAAATAAATAAATAAAAAGTTTGCTGCGTGGCTAAATGAATGGATAAACAAAGGGATGGAATGCACTATCAATTTGAAGGCAAAAATAGCTCCACAGGCCTATTTTCTTTAGATCCCATAGTATTCTTGATTTTACTGTGTCTCCCAAGCTCCTGACCTGGTCACCCTGTGACCTCGGCTCACATACAGTGAGCAGATTAAAATGGGTAGTGTGTAACTAAACAGCGAAGAGATTTTCAAAAACTGCAACTCTGAAATATCTATACAAGACATCTAGAAATCTGTTTTCTACAGCAAGGGATGCTTAATCACATTAACATCATAGCTATATGATCATTACTCACTAAAGAAATGTGGTTCTCTGGAGAAATATTACTGAATTTAGCAAGAAATTTCTCAGCAGCATTTCTCTTGGCTTGTTTTTTTGATGCCCCCTTTCCTAAATAAGAGAAAGAAATGACAGGTTTAGAAATGTGTCCACAGAGAATGATCAAATGTATATTGCGTTGAATCAGAGAACAACCTCATGGTTTTTGCACAGTACTCTATTTTC
>VMDR010004173.1:0-62951 GCA_007922815.1 Macrotus californicus
AGGGCGAGGAGTGTCAGAGGCTCTACACTCGGGTCCCACGAGCTGCTCTGGAAGAACAATGAAACCAGTGCCCCTGTGTCGTCTTCTGTTGCTCCCCTCCCCCCCTCTTTCTCCTTTCTTCTTTCTTTCATAACTCAACTTCCGTTTCTTTCCTTCTTTATTCTTTCTTTCCATCTTTTTTATAAAGAAAGAGGGTAGGTAGAGATGGGGCAAGGGAACTATCACCTTTAAAACGGTACTTGGTGTTTAAGACTAAAGGATTTCCCCCTTTTACCTATAAACTTTAAGAATAATTGCATCTGTACCCCCACGGTGATCTGATCAGTGATATTTTATGAACTTCCATCAGCACTAACTCAAAATGAGTGCACCAGAAATCTGGTTTCTATCACTAACCTTTTATTCATTTGGGCCACAGTTATCGAGTACTTAAAATGTTCAAGGTATTGCTCTAAGTATAGTTAAGCATACAAAACACGAATAAGGCTTGTTCCAAACCTTAAAAAAAAAAAATGCTTAGAGGCAGACAAACGTCCTCTCTGGCTTCATTCAGTTTCTTCATGTATAAAGTAAAGGCATCAAACAAGTTATCATCCGATGTCCCTTCCAGCTCTGACACTCAGTGAGTCTACACAAAAGCAGAAAGATGTAGTAGGCAGATTCCACTTCATTCCCTTCCCCCACACCCGTGAATAGACTGACTTACACAGCAAAAGGGACTCTGCAGATGTTATTACGTTAAAGATCTTGGGATGGGAAGATTACCCTGGAGTACCTGGGTGGGCCCAGGGTAATCACCAAGGTCCTTACAAGAGCAAGGCAGGAGAGACAGAGGAGCTGTGATGCCAGAAGTAAAGGCTGAGTGATGCAACCGCAAGCCAAGGAATGCAGGCAGCCTCTAGACCAAGGCTGTCAAACGCATTTTCCCCGGGGGCCACATCAGCCTCACTGTCACCTTCAAAGGGCTGAAATGGTTTTAGGACTATGAATGTTACATTTTAGGGCTGTATTATGTTACTGTATAAGCAGTTACTCCTTAACTGTTAAGGAGTTGAAACTACATTTGGCCCTTTGAAGGCAACTGCGAGGCTGATGCGGCCCCTGGGGAAAACGAGTTTGACACCCCTGCTCTAGAGGCTGGAAAAGGTGAGAAACAGTTCTCCCCAGGATGCTCTGGAAAAGAACTCACCTTGCTGACACCGTGGTGTCGATCCATTAGACCCATTTTGGACTTCTCACTTCCAGACTGTAAGATCACAAACTTGTGTTGTTTGAAGCCACTAAGCGTGTGGCAGTTGGTTACAGCAGCAACTGGAGATGTTATAATAGACACACATGGGAGCTCAGAGGAGGGAGAAAGCACTTCTGGTTGAAACCACTTTTCTCCAGGTAAATGTACAATAATGAACAAAAAGTAGGACCGAAACTCTAAATTCAGCTCCTTACTAGTATGTTTTTGACAAACTTAACCATGATTTCTAACAGATGCAAAGTTATTTTTAGAGTACTTATAATTTACATGCCTCAGTGCACAAAAAGCTGTATTAAGATTTTAGAACACATATGATTTTGGGCATGATATAAACAGGGTTATAAATGTAGCAAATTATTCAATGAATACAATTAATGGCCTGTCTCTGTAGAACGTATCATAAAGTTCACTGATCCCCATCACAAAGCTCACAAAGTGTGCACAGCTGTTAACACCTCTCAAGTGGCTTCAGCCCCAACCACACTGCCTGGAGTCATAGACACCACCTCTTGTGTCGGCTTCCCTTCTATTTTGCCCACTTCAAAATTCTCATAGTCATCTCTAAAAAGTTATTACAAACTTATCTCACAGATATAAAAAACCCAAGTACGCACAGTATGTATAAACTTAATTTTTTGTAAATCTTTGATTAATAGATTAACATATTTTAAGCAAAAAATTATATTATTTTTACATTTTAAACAGAACGAAAGCCAAAATTTCGCCAAAATAACTTCCTTGTTTTTCCTCCCATTTCCAGTGTGGACCTCAGTAAGGAGTGGTTTCACCATCATTAAGATACAATGTTTTGCCCTGGCCAGTGTGGCTTGGTCAGCTGGAGTGTGGCCCCATAACCAAGGCACTGCAGCATCAATTCCTGGTCAGGGCACACAGCTGGGCTGCAGCTTCGAACCCCAGTCTGGAAGTGGGTGTGTGCGCCCCAGGGCTAGATGCACACATCCCTGTTTGGGTACCGGTCCCCAGTCCCAACGCATGTGGGAGGCAACCAATCAATGCTTCTCTCTCACATCGCTGTTTCTCACTCTCCCTTCCTCTCTAAAAACAATTTTAAAAAACATCCTTGGGTGAGGATTAAAAAAAAGGGGATTTTTTTTTCTGTATTCCTCCTTGTTCTTTCTGCCATCTCCCACTTTTGGCTCATTTCTCCACATAGTCACTCACTTGAAAAGTTCGGGGTTTTTAAAAAGTTTTCACCTGCTAGTTATCTGTATCCCATTCTAATCTGAATTTTGTCCCGCCATTAAAACCAGTCTTGTCAAAGTCACCAGTGACCCCCCACTTTGCCAAATCAACTCCTTCTTTGATACAGCTTTTTACTGTATACTGGATTTATCTAATAACGTGCCTGACCAAGACCTATTTCTATTTTAAATTTTAAGGTTTTTAAAGCTTTATATAATATTGTAGTTTAAACATAATTTTGTATACAAAAATACATAACATGGTGGTTTACTAAAGCTAGTAAATGATGTAAATGACAGAAAAATAACTGGTAACTCAGTAAAGGTCGATAAATTTAAAGATTAGTAAAGTTAAAGACTTCTTAATGCCAAGCTAATAGGATACTTGAAATTGTCCTCTGTAACTGTATCCAGACCCACGACTTCAGGTACTTCAAGTGGATATTATGTTGATGATTTAAAATTTTGTATCTCCTTCTTGATAGGCAATTTCTGAAGGTCCCAGCAAGAGAAGAGCACAGATTTAGACTAATGCTCATCCCTGCTTGCCTCTTCAGCCTTATCTTAAATGGTCTTTCACCCAATTTCAGTAAAAAATCTGCAATAATGTGAAAGTAAATTTACACTATGAAGGAAGCTGATTCTGAAAATATTCCAAAGATCAAGAGATGGCAAAGAGGTAGTAACTGTATTTCATTTAAAATGGGTCACCTGTCATGTGCAGGTATGCAAAAAAATTTTTAATTCACTGAAATTAAATGAATTGCTTGGGGAAAAAAGAAAACGAGACAGAGAATAAGGAACTCAGTGGCTCAGTGAAGGAGTTATCACAGCTCACAAGTGTGAAGTCAGACAGAGAGAACAGAGGAAACAGAGAAGAACAATGTGAAGGAACGTACGAGCACCTCCCAGAAGTCTCTTCAGTGATGGCATCCAGCGAGCACCCAGGGCCATGCAGGAAACTGCACGCGCGCGCGCACACACGCACTAGCATGGCATAGCATCGTGAAACTTCTAAACATCAAGGATAAGGAGATTATAAAAGTCTCTACAGAGAAAAAGAGGTCACACGCAAAACATCAAAAATCAAAAGTGTTCCTCAACCTTTACACTGAAAACGATGAGGCAATGGAGAACTGATGAAAAATTACTTCTGAACTAGAATCCCATACCTAGCCAAATCATCCCTCACGGGTGAGATTAAAATAAAGTTTTCAGTCATGCAAGCTTTAACAATTTTACCTCCCATGGAATACGCATTCCACCGAAAAAGGAGGTCAATCAAAAAGGACGAAGACCTGGGATCCAGGGAACAAGGGATCTGCCAAGAGAGAAGGTGAAGGAAATGTCCAGGATGATGTTGAAGGGGTATCTTAAGAAGACAGCTGTTAGTCCAGGTGCTCTGCGAAACAGACACCAAGTACAGGTACCAGATGTTCGTTAGGAGAGATGTCTCTGAGAGTAAAGGGGGAGGGAGCCAGGGGAGGCTGGAAGAGCTCAGACAGTGACGTGGAGCTGGGCCTGCAGAAGGAGACAGCGAAGAAGGGAGGGTTGGGGGACCACGACAGGCTGCAGTGCAGTCAGTGCCAGGGAAAGCTCGGCACAGCTCTCAGGAACTCCTGAAGCCCAGGCTGCCCACCAGAAAACTCAGAGTGCCCAGCTGCGCTCACTCACCAGCTGGAGGAAGCCTGTGGATGGCATGGTCCTGGCACTACCTGAGGCAATGAACTTCAGAGAGCAGCTGGGGCCTTCCATCAGCTACTCCCACGGATCACAGTTCTGAAAGGAACCTCCTCATGCCACCTATGGTAGCTTTGTAACATGTCACTGTGGCTTAGCCTAAACCACATTTTCCTTGATTCCCTTCCTTGCATGTTTCTTGGGGGGGGGTGGGGGGGGGGGAACGACACACACGAAATATTTTCAGACTGACTGGGAGCACAGAAGTGGAGCAGTGGTCCCTTTGTTTTTCACACCCGAGGCGAGGCGGCAGCTCTTGTAGATCACACATGCTGTCGCCACGGGCTGGCCCACCTCGCTGTCACAGGGCAGCGGCCAGGCCTGTGGACTTTGAGCTCCAGCAGCAGACGTGCAAACAGCTTCACAGATTTGTTTAAGTAACAACTACTGGTGTAAGGCAAAATCCCTGTAACAAACCCCTTCTTACACACTGCCACCCCCCCACGTCCCCCACGCCCCAACACTCTGCTTCTCTGCCTGAACCTCCATGACACACCAGAAAGGATGTTTCCAAGAAGAAAACGTGGACCCAAGACAGCGCATGTAACTGCTTCAAGAGATATTTTGTAAGTCTGTTAAAGAATTTAGGGATATTGTGATAACTGATAACATTTTAGAAATTAAGGAAAAATGAGGCAACTGTTAATTACAGAAAAATAAAATTAGGTCTAAAAAGTAAATTTAAGCATAGAACATGATGTAAATCAGGTATAATGTTTATGTGATTATAGTAATGAAATGTGCACAATGATGTCAGCAAATACTGTGAAAAGCTACACTAGGAAAACGGAGAGAAGGAAAGCACACTGGAGAAGAAATGAGGTTACAGAACTAAATCTGATGTTTCACAGCAAGATATCATTAGATCACGTCTTTAAATATAAATAGGTACAGACACATTACTTAGAATTGTACTTACCTATGACATCTGTGTACATGTTATTTAGAAATATGAAAGCATGCAGACAACTGTAATTGAGCAAGAATAAAATAATTAAAAAAATATGAAAGCAGATAAGGCTAAAACAACTAAGGGCACTGCCCCTCAGCAGTGGGAGGGGCAATCGGACAGGGAGGGAAGTGCTGCTGTCATAGATGCTACTGCAGTCCTTCCAGACTTTCAACCCGTGGACATGTTTTACTGTAGTAAAAACATGCGTACACGATAACAATATTTTTAAAAACTAAGGAAATTACCACAAAAAGTTAGGCCCGTGACTCACTCTCACAAGTAGGGAAAGGACTGTGACGGGGAAGGGAAGAGGGCACACTCCCAGCTTCTGGGACACTCATAAAGTCCCACTCCTTACACTACAAAGGTGCACACATGGAAAACCGCACGTGTGTCCCATGGACTTTGGGGAGGAGGGGCACCGGCACCCAGAAGAAACAAGTGCACACAGTTGCAGAGCTCCGCGTGCCGTGAACGAGGCTTGGCCACCTCCAAGTCCTTGATATTCCAGGTAAATTAAGATCTGCTGTTAAATGGGCTCTAAAATAAATAAATGTATATTTCCTTTACATTTCACACTAATTAGTTTTATCCTAGGACAAAAATGAAACAGAATTTGAATGTATAATAGCTATGAGAAAATCTTATGTAAATTGTACAAATTTAGACTTTTCATATGCATAAGTAATTCTTAAAATATAGCAATTAAAAAGTATACTGTCATTCTATCACCATAAATCTGAATAGTAAATAAATTCTCAAAACAAGGACAGGTCAAAGGTAGCCTTTAGCTACCCGGCATTGGCATAGGCATCGGTAACGTATCTAAGGAAACAGGCTGCTGGACAGCATCTGCTGGGCCATAAACCACTGAAAAGTGGAGAGGTGTCAGGAGTTTAAGATCCCAAAGAATCACTATGAAATACTTCTTCTGTAAATCACTTAACCACTAAGTAAATAATTGCTTATTTTAAAAGTCCAGTTGAAGCAGGATACCCAATTACCTTTTTAAAAAAAAGTTCAGTAGAGCAATGAAGCCTTTAAAAAATCTTTTCACAATCAAGCTTCCTTGAAAAGAACTGTTAAAAACTAACACAAGACTTATGAGGAGCAAGTGACAAACTAGACAGATACATCTGATTAAGAGACATCTAGAGATTTTTGCTGCAAGGACATCACAATCCCACGGAGGTAGTGAATAAAAAGCAGAATTCCAACTGCAACGCGACCCTAAATAGACTTCAAGGAGGCGTGGAGCTCTGAAGGGCACTGGAAAGAAAAGTAATGGGAATTATTTAGAAGTGGATGGAAGTGACATCCATTATTAAAGCTGGCTCCATTCTGGCTTTATGATTTTTCCTTTTCTATGAAATAATCAGTTAACAACAACTAGCATGTTTGGAACAATTACTCTTTGCCACCCACAGTATTAAGAGTTCTACATGTACTGATTTTATGCAGGCCTATGAAGTACACTATTTTCACCTTCATTTTCTACCCAAGAAATCTGAGACATAGAGAAGCTCACTTTCCAGGGTTCGTAGTTAGGTGACAGAGCAGAAATTCAAATCCCAGTAAGATGACTCCAAAGCCCATGCACTTGGATTTTATCAACTCAAAGATTTAAAGTACCTCCAATAGTTATGTGTGGCTGAAACTCCCCAATGTCATGAGATTACACAGAAAAGTACACCAGTGGGTGCTTTTACAGCCTATTAAAAACATCACCAGTTTTCAAGGCTTTGCTCCTTTCAGCTGCCATTTACTGAGCTGCCCCATATATCAGGCCCTTAACACACATTTGTTGTAGCCGTCCCAACACCACACCCCTAATTCACAGCTGAGGAACTGGAAGTTCAAAGAGGCTATATGATTTGCTGAGGGCTACCTAGCCAGTGCAGGTTGAAGCCTGCCCAAACTCTGAACATCACTGTAATAAAGCATGTCTGTCTGAGATGAAAATATGACAAGAATGTATTCTGATAACAGTGTAAGTGAACAAATATTGGCAATTCAAAAAGCTACAATCCTGTGCATGCTCTGGAGAGCTGCGGAACTGGAAAGGAAAGAAGCGCAAGCCTCACCAGGATGCCCTTCGTTTCCTATCAGACGCAGGACCTGGAAGTAGAGCCCGGCAGGGCACACACGAAGTGCGCGTCACAGACCAGGCAGAGGTGAAAACCCAACACGCGCCTCCAGGTCTACTAGAAATTAAATGCAAATATCTCTAGCGTTCTCAATAACAGGTTGTCAAAACAGCTGAACTAACCACCCCCCAACACACACACACATTTTGCTTGCAAGATCTGTGATTTCCATTGTCCCATAACTCATACATATAACAAATTTTGTTTATAAAAGAACAAAAAAACCACCTCATAATTTACTTTTAAGCGTTTACCCAAATCTAAAACATCTGTCTTGAATAGTTAAGGTAGAATTACATAAAATGAATATTTTTGGAGTAAGAAGTAACAAATTTTATTTAACATGAATTTTAAAAGCACTAAGTCTACTACTTATTACTTAGATGTTATGAAGTTAGACTTCATCATGATGGAAATTACTATCATTTTGAGAAAAAAAATGTTAACTTGTTTCTTAACACTGCAATCAGTGACAACTGAGTAGAAAAAGCAAAGACATTTTTGTTCTATTCACAAGCACCAACAAACAGCCCAGCGGGGAAATGGCAGTGTGCCAGGCTGCCCTGTGAGCAATTAGGACTGGTGGCAATCAGCAGACGCAGGAATCCTCCTGGGCCCTTATAAAACCAGCACGTTAAGGAACTGATGCCTTTCCTTCCCTCTCCTGGAGGTACATGTGAAGTTTATCTTGTTTAGATGACAGTCTTTTCCAATCCATAGGACTGAAAGAAAGGTGAGGACTAACCAGGAGCAAACTGAGACCGTGTGACAGATTCGCAAGCATCACTGCCCACTGGACCAACCACCTAACTGCGGTGACTGGTCCCACCCAGACAGGCCTCTGGCTCTAACAATCAGCAGAAACAGTCATTAAACAATCGATATAATTATCACGAAATGCAAAAGTGCTTTTAATTGATTAGGAAACTCAAGAGTAAAATTCAGAAGCAAACAAATCTGACATTCTCTCTCAATGAAAAATAGCTCAAGTGGGTAAAAACCTAGTTTCAGCAAAGACGTGTACACCTTCTATGCAGAAGGTTTTTAAGGAAAAAACAAATGATGTTGAATGAGTCAAATAAACTCGAAGACTGGGCATCAACTTCCACCTCACCAAATTTAAGCCCAAAGCTCCCTATTATCTGGTGAGTGGTTTTTCTTTCTGAGGTTTCATGGGTCTGGTTGAAAGGGCCAGACTGCCAACACACGGGACTACATTTTGCAAATTTGCTATCTGTGTCTAATGTGACAACCAGCAGCAAAATAAGAATAAAAATGAATGAAGTAAATAAGATTAAAAATAAAAAAATTATCTAAGAATACATAATATACTTTCTAATACCTCCCTCGATAATTATATAGGTTCAGCTGAAAAAACTTACTAACTCAGTCTTGTCAAGGGCCATCATCACATCTGAGTATCTGAATTTCACAGGAAATTTATGATGTTTTTATATTCACCAAAAATAGATTTTAAAGGGCAAAGTCAATATTTAAATCAATTCTTCTTCATATATAGATCTCAAAAAAGCTCATTATTTCCTACCTTCAATACTTCATTATTTCATTTAAAATTTTTCATTATTTTATGATACAGAAACATACAAACCTTTCCTCTACTTCCTGACGTGCCGGTGACAATCACGTCTACACATCTACGCAACTACTCTTACAAACAGAAAGCCTCACAGATTGACAATGTAAGCACCAGCAAATGCTGCACTGCACTCGGGAAACACAGAGTCTTTATCCCGAAAGGCACTCCCAGCGAGGAGCGAGGCGCGCAGCGGCCACTGACATGCACACAAGCACACTGCAGACAACCCGGCAGGCGGTTTTCTGTGTTTTTTGGATTATGCTCTGGAGGTGCTGGCACGATGGAATCTCAATATCATAATTGCTTATTTCTCTGTATATCTTTAAAATAACAGGTAAAGAAAAAATATCAACTACAAAACTAACAAAACAAAATGTTTTTAATTTTTCCTTTCAAAGGATGTAATTTATAACCATTACACAAATAGAGAAGAAGCACAAAGGGGGGGAATAAAGTAATGTTCCAAAGGTTCAGTTTACAAGGACCTCACACTAAGTTTTTTTTTCTCTTACTAGAAACAGTATTATTTGCTAAAAATGCACTAGCTGCCAAGAGCCATGGTCCATCTAAAGCAAAATGCTTAAGATGGAAACAGAGTGTTAATACAGAAAAAAGGGCAAGATTCAGCATACAGATTTCTGTAAAACCTACTTTAAAAAGAATAAAGTCTTGATTTTGATATCTTTTTGACTGAAAAATAACTGTAATAATAGATAAAATACTAATATATACTGCACTGTACTGAAACAAAAAGATGTAATCAAGTTTCAAACTTTCTAATTAAACCTTTTTTTTTTGGTAAGTTATTGGGAATTCAACACTAGTCTTGGTTCACATGATAGAACAATGAGAAAATTTTCCGAATGGTTGCACACTAACCCTGACAAGTGTGCAGAGCCAACTACAATACATTATATGGTAGCATAACCTGCCACCCACGTTGCTGAGAGAACAGCTTTCAAACACATGCACTGAGCTGTAAAACCACAAAATCCCTTATTACACATTGTCTTTCCTACTCTAGGTGAAATATACCATCAATTCTTTCCGTTATAAATCTTTTTTTATTATAATTTTTAAGTCCACTTAACAATTTGATTGTCTTCTTATAACGTAAAAGATGCCTTTTTAAACAAAGAAAATGCAACAGGAATGTTATTACCCTTCTACAGTGAAGGCTGACATCTGCTGCCCAACTTCTCTAGCTTCCTTTTAGGGACCCCCCCCCATGAGTTTTAAGCTAAAGTTCTTTTTTTTTCCTTTAAAGACCAAACCCTGATAGTGGTCCACTAAATTTCTTAAAGCATTTGAAAACATTTGTTTTCTTTAATGAAGACTGATCTATTGCTCTGGGGGTTCCTTAGTAATATGCATGGTTTGCATCATTACCAAAAAAGAGAGAGAGAGAGCAAATTGTCAAAACTTGTTAAGAAGTGACACTTCTCTCCCTTCCCCTACTCTGGCACAAACCCAAACCCCAACCAACTCACCAACAGTAAACAAAGCCATTTCAGATTCAAGGATGCAATGGTGCCTTAGATAATATTTGTCTTATCCTGTTAACTGAAGCCAGACTGCAGGCGACAAATGCACATCACCCTCCTCGCAGCGCTGTGCTTCGTCAGAGCCGTGTTCTCGCCCTGCAGAACGCAGCTCCCTGCAATAACAACTACCCAATCTATACAAAAGGGCTGGAGCGAGGGAACAAGAAGGGAAAAAATACAGCAAAGTTGAAGACACTACCCTTACAGAGACTCACAGACACTACTTTTAAAATGTTTAAAATCTTTTCTAAAGCTATGTGTTTCTAACATATTGCCTAATTAATTTCCCTCCAAAATTTTCCTCCTATCGTTTACATTTCCTTCCCCCCTACTTTCGCCCACCAATACCCACCCCCACCCACAGTCTGCTAACAGTCAGAGCATTCCAGGACAGTCAGAGGGCCTAACAGTTTCTTCTGAGGGCTGCATCTGCCACGTTGTTGGCAAAGATAATTTTATTTGTAAGTGTTGCTATTACACCGGCAAGGTCGGCAAGGTCGGTTAGTCCTGGGAACTACTGCTCTTTCTCCTGATGGCTGGGTCCAGTATTCAAGTGGGGGCTTCATAGCCTTCAACTGAATGCAGACAATTAACCCCAGAAACATGACAATGCTGGTATCTAACGGGATTTCAAGTCTACCTTAACAGACCACACTAATGTCATTTTCCCCAAACTGGTGCTATATTATTTGACAGAAACTTTGTATTTTTCTCAAATTGAATTCACTTGTAAGTTATGGTATACAAATTACTAGAGTAATTTCTATTTTATGGAAGTTGACCATAAATATGTTGAAGCTTTTAAAAACAATAATCAGCTATTATACACAGATTTGTCTATATGCTTTATACAACTATATGACGAATATGAGATGTAATAACTATGTACGGTGCCAAATGAGTACTGGAGCCATAAGGGGAAACACTTTGTAAAGTACACGACTGTTTAACCAATACGCGGTACACCTGAAACTAATACAAAATAATACTGAATGTAAACTGTACCTGAAAAAATTTGTTAAAAAGATATTTTTACACCTGTAATATGCAATATCCCATATTCTTAATCAAGATTTCTCCAGAGGTGTAGAAAGCACTACTACTCTCCTAAAAACTAATGTGGAAATAAATGTGCATTTTACTTCAAATATTCAAAAAATCTTTAAATTGTCAAATATTATTTCTATTTAAAAGAGACAGAGAATTTGGCCTTGACTGGTATGACTCAGTGGATTGAGTCCTGGCCTGTGAACCAAAGGGTTGCCGGTTCAATTCCCAGTCAGGGCACATGTCTGGGTTTCTGGCCAGGTCCCCAGTAAGAGGGCACGTGAGAGGCAACCACACATTGATGTTTCTCTCCCTCTCTTCCTCCCTTCCCTTCTCTCTAAAGATAAATAAAATCTTTTTTTGAAAAGGAGAGAATCTGCATTAATTAAGCATTACTGTGTGGCAGGCAATATGAATAAGTATTTTGCATACTTTATCTTACTTACTTGTCTCAGGAATCCAGTGAAAGGAGCATTACTTCCCTATTCTAGTATGAGGAACCTGCAGTTTCAAAGGGGCAGAATGTGTCCCCCAAGTTTCTTACAGCTACCAAGGGACAAAAGAGAGGTTAGAAATCTGTGTAGTCTGCTAAATGATGGTCTTTCAACATCAGCGGGCCTAAAAAAATGTGAGACAATCCCCAGTCAGCTCTCAGTAGCACCTTCTAACAACTGGACCACGGAATACTGCCAAGCTCGAAAACCACTGTATAAAAGAACGATACCCAACTATTTACCGAGCAACAGTCAGGAGATGAGCGGACGGGTAAGTCTGAGAGCCACACAACTGTGTCAACACTCAAGTTTTATTAACAGTAAGACAACACTCCAGTTTCTCCTCATCGGCTCCAAGGCAAATGCACGCCATGTATGATCTTCCACACACAGGCTTGTACACTCATGGCACCTGCTCACACACACACAAACACACAATACTTCCAGTTTCTAAGCCAAAAGCATTGTCTATCATGCCAGGCCACAAAGAAATGAAAAGCTGTCCTAATACTATAGGTGTCCAAGTATATCAATTTTTTGCAAATAAAAATTGTTTTAAAAGATTTTATTTATTTTTAGAGAGGGGGAAGGAAAAGAGGAAAAGAGAAAGAGAGGGAGAGAAACATCAGTGTGTTAGAGATACACTGGCTGGCTGCCTTTCACATCCCCCCAACCCGGGACCTGGCCTGCCACCCTGACTGGGAATCGAACCAGTGACCTTTCGGTTTGGAGGCTGGCACTCAACCCACTGAGACACAGCGCTAGGGTGCAAAGAAGAATTTTAAAAATAAGTTGAATAACTTCATAAAGTAATCTGTTTCAACTATTTGATCTAGTGAGCCAACTTAACATATAGCAAAAACTGTATTGTGATTACCTCTGTTTTTGCTTTACAAATTTCAAACAGAAGCAATTTCTTCAACTGTCAGAACAAAGTACTCTAAAAGCAACTGTCTGTTACCAGGAGCATTTCCAAATCTGAATTACTACTCTCAGCTTCCCTGCTATGAGACCCTTCAGGCTGGCTAGGCTGACTCTCAGGACTTCATTCACTGCTTGGTGGAAATGTCTGAACAAATATTTGTGCAATTAGGATAGAGCTTTTTAAAAAATAATGGCCTGGCTAAAAGTCACTGCACTTAAGATATGCATAAATAACTTTTTTAAAAACTTCCACTCATATCCCCTATTCTATAAAGTTATTACTATTAATACTGTATTAGTTTAAAGGAGTATATCCTGCAGAGAAAGTATTAGGGCTAAGAAGAAGAATTCAGAGCCGTCAATATTAAGTCAGTCAGCTTTGCTATATTTTAAATGAATCATATCAAAATAAATACTGTAAGCACAAAAAATTCAAGAACAGAGTCCCAAACCAAAGGAAGTGTCCAAGTTAGTAAACTATTACCATAGTAAATAAAAAGAGATTTAATATTTTGATACAGCAGGTCAACATATGATCAAGTAGATTTCATGCTATTAACTGGGTCGTATCAGAAAGATTAAAATTGTCCTTCCAAAAGCCACAAATGGTAATATCCTGGATGCTATAGTTTCAAAGGATTAAATCCATATATTTAATCCAATGCCAATGGAAGTTTTATTAAAATAAAAAACAAATAACTAGAAAATCCACATAGGATATATGCTCTGTCTAGTTTTGGACAATTGATATTGAAATTCCAAACATCAACATCAACTTGTTTAAACCACTTCCTGCTTTTATCCAACAGTAAGAAACTGAATCCAAAACAACTATCTATTATTACTAGAACATGCCTTAACAAAGACAAGACACATTTATCTAGTACATTTTGACCCTGTGAAGTCACGTATGAGTAAGGATAAAGCAAGCAGCCACAAAACAAGAAAAGTGTAGAAGGACATAAACTTACACTGACTGAAAAACCTACTATGCATGTGGTATATTACAGAAGTTTTTACACATCTTATCTCATTCAATCTTCTCAACTACCCAAACAAGATAGGCATTTTGATTCTCATTTTTTAAGTAAATAAAAAGGGCTCAGAAAGAACAGAGAAACTTGCCCTGTATCACAAAATAAAGAACGGGTAGTAACAAGATTCCAGCTCTGCTCTAACAGACTCCAAAACCCACAATTAAAGCAGCAGGTCGCAGAGACAATCTAGAAACACCTTCCTTCCCCTGGCTCAGGTCTCAGCCTTCTGTCCCACTTTGAATTCGATACTTGAAACTCAGACTGCAGGTTACGAAACAGACTGGGTTTCTGCCCCGTAAGCCGAGGCCAGAGAACTCCGAGTTCGGTGGTAGGTACAATCCGACTCCAGGGGAATAGCAGCAAGGTTCGAACGGCTCCAGCTCCAGGTTAAATGGGGTTCAGTGAGTCACGATGATTCCGTGCCACTGACAGTCCTGGTCCTGGTCAACAGAAACTTCTCAAATCTGAATTCCGTACTCGCCTTAGCCGATCCTCCTTCAACATAAAGAGAGCCTCACACAAAATACGTGTTTTAAAGCCAGGAGCACCTCCCAATGCCTTTCACTGATTTTCTCAGGGAAATAATAAAATTTTAAAAAGAATAGAGCTAACGCTTAACAACTAGATTTTACAAATTAGCTGAGAAAATTTCTGACCTTTTATCCTTGTAATACCTTAAATGTGCATCAGCTACCTACACACTAAGGTAGAAGAGTAAAAGCAGGCAGAGATTTCTTTTCATTCCTCAGTTGTTCTTATTCCTTAAAGTGCCTTCATTATCATATTGTATTTAACCTGAGCTTATCACCTCTGGGGCCATGAAAAGAGGCAAGTTATGAGTCTCCATCCCTCCAAGGTAAATTACAATCCCTTCAGTCATTATCTTTTCTAAGGCAACACCCTTATGAGCTCTCTTTAGGCTTCTCTGACACCATAGAACACGTCTTGCTAAATGTGCACAAAATAAAGGAGGTACAACACTGATGCTCACAGACACAGAGCAGAGCTGTGGGGCTTGATGCTGAGATGCTGAACGTGGTTTCCAGGGATGGAGCTTGGTGGGGCTGCGCCGGCTGCCCAGGGTGCACACTCCTCTGTAAAGCTCTCTGCAAAAGAAATCCTGAACCCTATTTTTGCTGTTCACCTTTTTTCCTAAAAGTAAAAATCCTCCCTTTGGACTTCTTTTGGTTAGTGAAAACAGGTAATAATATAGTTCTTTTGTGAGAGTAAAGTGGCATAACACACACTTTCAAAAAGCAAGGAATACCTGTATTTTCATTTTTAAAAAGAGACTTTAGTTTTAGATTCACAGCAAAATGGAGAGGAAGGTACATATTTTCCATACACCTCCTTCCCCACATAAGCAAAGCCCTCCCCATTATCAACCTCCCCCAGCAGAGAGGCACATTTGTTACAACTGATGAACCTACGCTGACGCATCCTCACCCGAAGTCCAGGGTTTACACCAGAGCTCGCTCTTGGTGTTGTGCATTTTATGGGCGTGGGCAAATATGCATAATGACATGTGTGCACCTCTACAGGACCATACAGAGCACTTTCAATGGCCTAAAAGTCCTCTGGGCTCTGCCTATTCATCCTTCCCAAACACCCCCAACCCCAGGCCACCCCCAATCTAACCTGTCTTCATAGTTTTGCCATTTCCAAATGGAACACAGTTGGAATTGTACAGTGTGTGGACTTTTCAGAGTGGCTTCTGTCACTTAGTGACATGCAGTTAAGGTTCCTCCATGTCTTTCCAGGACTTGACAGCTCATTTCTTTTCAGTAGTGAATAACGACCGCTGTCTAGATGGACCGCTGTGTGCGCCAAAAGCATTAGCATCACAAGTATCAATCACTTTTCAATAGAATACACTTAAAAAGTAAAGAATTTTTAAGTATACTTCAAAAATCTGTAGTCAATCTATCCCGTCACTCACCAGCCCATTTCCTCAGCTACACACTTCAATTTTTCTTAATAACGGAAAGAAATGTTTTGGTAACTTGTAAGTTAATGTGATTTAAGGGGAAAAAATGAAGGAATATATACTACACATTAACACCAGCTCTATCACTGACTTCCTGTGTGACACTGGACAGTTCACTTAGCCTCTCTGTATAATGGGCTTGTACATGATTAAAAATTGCTAACTGGTGGCCCTTGGCCACATCTAACCTGTGAACATACCATATTTTACCAACCTGTTTTAAAAACTGGGAATTTCCCGCCCTGGTTGGTGTGGCTCAGTGGATTGAGCACAGGCTGCGAACCAAAGGGTCGCTGGTTTGATTCCCAGTCAGGGCACATGCCTGGGCTGTGGGCCAAGGTCCTCAGTGGGGGCCATAGGAGAGGCAACCACACATTGATGTTTCTCTCCCTCTCCTTCTCCCTTCCTTCCCCTCTCTCTAAAAAAATAAATACAAATATATTTTTTTAAAAACTGGGAATTTCCCATTCAAATCTGTATTACCGATTTCCGTCTAAAAAGTATAATTGGTAACAATGCACCTACATTCCCACGTGCAACAAAGGCTCAAAGTGCGCAGCAGTTGTCCCCTTCGAGAGGACATGGGCTCGTAGTGTTACGTTACCTCTACAGTTCCTTCCAGCTCTGACATTCTCACATGGGAAGTCAGCCACATGGCAAAAAGTGCGTTTAGCCTCTCTAAGTCTCAGCTTCACTTGAATGTAAGGATGGTAGTTACGTCTGACCACCAGTGAGCCTGGAGAGACAGCATGAAATAGTGAGTGGTGCCTGCTTAGCTCAGTGACGTGCACGTAGGAAGTGCCTAATAAATAGCCGTGGTAACAAAAAACACGAATAATGGTAAACACAATAACTCAAATACAATTCTACGATGGTCCATCGACTCTACATCAAAACTGACATCCTGATTCTTCTCTTCCAAACTAACACTGGCCCCATAAAAAAAAAAAAAATCAACTATTTGCCTCTAATCTTTGGAGATTTTTAATTCTTCATTTTTCACATATAAAATAAGAGACTAAGAAAAAAAATGAAAGTGCTGAGCGGGCTCACTTCAGTTAAGATACACTTTGAAATTACGATACGACTGTTCAGCAGGTGGTTTTGAGCAAGACTTGCTGTAGATCTTCCTGTTGCTACTACTGTTCTAATCAGGGCCATTAAGGTTCAATGAAATGTTTCTGTAGGAAGAAACCCAGCTAACCTGTCCACCTCTTGTGAGTCATATTTCTGACAGGAGCAAAAAATTAACAACAGAACTACCATATGAGCCCGCAATCCCACTTCTGGCTACACACCCAGAAGAGCTGAAAGCAGGTTTTCGAAGAGATCTTGTACACCATGTGGGTGGCAGCGTTCACTATTCACAGTAGTCAAGAGGTGGAAGCAACTCAAATGCCCATCGACAGGTGGATGGACAAACATAATGTGGTGTGTTATACATACAATGGAAAATTAATTCACCTTAAAAAGGAAAAAAATTCTGTCACATGCTACAACCCAAACGAACCTTGAGGAAATTGTGCTAAGCGAAATATGCCAGTCACAGAAAGACAAACACTTTGAGTCCACTTATATGAGGTATCTAAAGTAGTCAGTTCACAGCAATAGAAATAAAATAGTGTTTCCAGGGACAGAGAGGAGGGGAAAATAACAAGGAGTTGTCTAATGGATCCCGGTTTTCAGTTTTGCAAGATGAAAAAGTTCTGGAGATCTGTTACATGACAATGTAAATATCCTTAGCACTACTGAATTTAAAAATGTTAAGATGGTAAATGTTGTATTATGCACTTTTAGCACAATTAAAATTTAAAAAAATTTTCTGAGAGAAGGAATTGAATGTGCCCAGATAATCTTCCTGAAGCAAACGAGACAGGCACGGGTCAGGGACAAGCCTATGGGCTGAGTGAGGGCTATTCACTACGTACCTGCCGTCCCCACAGTGGCTAGGTTCCCAGCCAAGTGCCCGCCCCTGCCCTGCTCAAGTGGCCACACTCGCTCAGGAGACTTTCCTTATTAAGAGGGGTTGATAATCTGCATCTCTAAAGCCACGTTTTTTAACCTTTTGTAAGTACATATTTCCACCGCATCAGATCCTGCCAGGGTTAAATAGTGTTTTCATTTTATTTTTTTGTCTGCCATGGGTTGTTACTGCTCGCACACGCCTACAGGAAACAGTGCAGCTCTTCCACAGCTGCTGAGAAAGAGCACTTGAGAAAGCAACCTCACAGCACAACGCTCTTGAAAGAAGCCTCATCAGCTTCAAAGTCTAAAGTACGCATCAGCAGTGCACAGTCGCGCAGTCCGGAGCACTATGAAACACGAATCCCCTTCGCAATCTTCCCACTTGGCACAAATACTACGGTAGGAAAAGGAACTCCTGCTAGTAAAACAAATAATCTCATTAGTCTCAAATCTATAAATTTAGAAACTATTGCTCTGAAAAGCGATTAAACTACTTGCAAGAACCGCCTTAGTTCAGATTTTCATTAAATAAGTTGCCTATGAAAACACTCATAACGGGCTCAGGAAGAAAACGTGGCTGTCCTTAACAAACACTCTGGCTGGTCTCAGCTTCTGTGACATCACATTCTCTTGATCTTCTTTTCTAGGGCAGTTCCTCTTGGCTTTTTACTTTCTCTCTTTTTTGTGTGTGCACTTTATATTATTCTTTAATTTTTTATTGAATTTATTGGAGTGACATTGGTTAAAAAATTATGTAAGTTTCAAGTGTACAATTCTGTAATATGTCTTCTGCATACTGCATTGCGTGTTCACCACCCAAAGTGAAGTCTCTTTCCATCACTATTCATCCCCCCTTTACCCAATAACTCTTCTACCTCCCCCAACCCCCTTTCAGCTTTTTTCATTGGATAATCTCTTTGTGTCCTTGAATGTTAGCATTTTCATAGTCCCAGCCCTGGCACACTCCTTTTCTTTTTTCTTTTTTAATATTTTATTTATTTATTTTTAGAGAGAGGGGAAGGGAAAGAGAAAGAGAAGGAACCATCAATGTGTGGTTGCCTCTAGCATGTGCCCCGACTGGGGACCTGGTCCGCAACCCAGGCGTGTGCCCTGACTGGGAATCAAACTGGTGACTTTTTGGTTTGCAGGCCTTTCTCTTGAGCTCAATTAGTTAAAACAACAGCCTTAGTAAAATCCTCCTAATTTTCACCTGGATATAACCTACCTGGTCTTCACATTGCTCGAGCCCCAGCATTCCCAAGATTGAATTTTATCGCTGTTTCCTCAGTTAAAGTCTAAACTCCCTAGATGTCTGACAATAAGCACAATCTGACTTTTGCCTATATATTTTCACTGTAACAATTATATATTTATTCCCTGAGAGAACGTAAGCTCCTTACATACAGAGGCCGTATTACTATCACAATAAACGTGTTGAAGGCATAAATACTTCTCTAGTCTTTCTTGCCCCTCCCCCCCCACCCACCCAGCTTCTAGGCACACTTAATTACCTGCACCTCTGTCATTAAGCCCCACTCTGAGGCCTCTACGCCTTCCTGTGCACTATGTCCCCCCCTTTTAGAATGCCCCCACTTGTTCTCCACCTGAGAGGGCTTTCTATTTATCATTAAGAGTCAGTAGAAAAACTTTTTAAACCACTGCTGTCATATTCCATGTGTTCACAGCTCCCTGTGTCTATTATTTACTTGTTAATATTCATCTGCCTGTCTCTTCCATCAGACTATGAAGTGCTTACGGGCAGAAACCTGACTGACTTTGCTGTATCTCCAGGACCTCACCCAGTGCCAGGCACTGAGCAAACCCTTCATTTGGTGACTATTTACCAAATAAAGCAAGAATTCATCTTGTATGCAAATACCCGAGTTCATCTCTTCAAAAATCTATAGTCTAAGTTTGCAGTCTGAGATACAAGAATATTTCTCTCTTAAAAATGTATGATATTCTATTGTGCAAAATACTTTAGTCTCAAAAGGAAATATAGCCCAAATTCATAGTTATCTCAACTCCATTTTGGAAATAATTATATAATTATGAATAATTTTTTAATTGCATATGTTACTTTTAAGTGAGGGATAAGAGAGAATAACATTTGTCGTCTAAAAATTACGTGTATCACACCAAAGCATTCCATATTCATTTCAAAGACGTTCTAAATTTAGTTATAAAAACTGATTTTAAAAAACATTTTCTTTTAAATAAAAACCATTTCTCCAAAGGCTCAATAAATTAAACACTCAATCCAATTTATCTTTGCAGATGGCACCCAAATCATTCCACTTTGTATCAGTCGTATGAGAAAGGACGTATGAGTCAGGTTTAACACCATTTGATGGGGACAGAGTCTGTCTCCATCTTCTTATTGTACCACACACATTAACGGAGCTGAAATTATAACAGTAAATGCTATTTTAACAGAAGAGCTGATTTATCAACCACTGCTGTCAAGGTGCCGTGTATAGATTCCCACAGGCATGCTATGATTTACTGTACAAGGAGAGCCAAAGGCTGGTGTACATGGAAGAAAGGAAAAAGTACCATTACAGCCCTGTCAGCACGGAAGACTTTTTCAAGCCGCCTTAGAAAAAATCACTTGGTAACAGCTTTATTATCTGAGGATGAAAACAAGGTTTAAAATTCAGTTAAGTGTTCAATCTTGTGTTCCATCCATATTTTATCCTTTTGTGGCAAAAGGATAAAATTTGATGACAAATTTTGGAAGCAAAATGCTAACGATGAACCAAAGGACAACTTTCACACATGCTGGGAAAGTATCTGCCTAACCTTACTCAAGTTACCAGGCTGTTTTTCATCGAACTAATTGTGAGAGCTGTGGCTGTGTGTCTAATAAACCGCTTTAGCTTTGTATTTAAGTACAAATGTTTCTACCATAGTTTTTTAAAAGAAAAAGATAGTCAGCTCTCTGTACCTGCGAGTTCTACATCTGCAGATTCAACCAACCACGAATGATCAAAATATTGGGGGAAAAATGTTACATTGTTGCTAACATGCACCATGTAGTCAGGCCTATGATGGTTGCTTCCACTGTGAACATGTGCAGCATCTCTGTCTTGTCATTATTCCCTAAGCAACAGAGTGTAGCACCTGTTTACACAGCATTTACATTGTGTCAGGTAGTACAGCAATCTAGAGGTAATTTAAAGCGCACAGGAGGATGTGCAGAGGTTGCATGCAAGTACTACCCCATTTTACATAAGGAACTTGAATCATCGGGGGTGGGGGTGTCTGAGGGATGACTGGACCTAGTCCGCAAACTGAAGAGAACTTTAAGTTTTCCTGAACTTTAGCTGGAGATGTTTTCTAAATTGTTAAAATAGTCATATCTAAGGTATAAAAATATTCGTTGGCTCCTCAAGCTTAATAACCAAAAATGTCCCTCACACATATATTTTCCCTCCTGAGAGCAAAGAAAAAGAACAACATTAAACCAAAGTATGATGCTGAAATATAAGAATTTAAAAATTTTTTTTTTTTAAATATGGAACGCTTCACAAATTTGCGTGTCATCCTTGCGCAGGGGCCATGCTAATCTTCTCTGTATCGTTCCAATTTTAGTATATGTGCTGCCGAAGTGAGCACAGGTTTAAAAATTTTTAAAGCACTTATATCCTTATTCAAAAACTGCTCCTGAACGTCATCTTGGACATGGGAGCAAGACTTACTGCATAAGAGTAACCCAACCAAAACACCGTATTCTGAAATGGCAACGACAGAGCGACTCGTGTTAAAGGAGTGCCAAACCTCACTTCTATTTAGAAATAGTCTCCTGTGTAGGAAATATAAATTATAAACGTGTTACAAAATGGTCTTAGTTTGTTGATTTCTGATTTGTATAGGACAGATAATTTTGAAAGAAAAAAAGTACGATGAGCAGCATAACTAAGTTTCTCTTTGGTGTCAAAAATGTTCTATTTGGCCAAACCCAGCTGTAGTATATCTTACAGCCATTAAGCAGAAAGTAGCCCCTTCTCATATCTAGAAGTTAACAGATGCATTCTAGAATGATAAAGGAGGGGCCTCATCTCTTTTCAGAGATTTTGCAACAAAGGTACCAAGCACCTAAATATAAATTCACGCTTCATAACTGACATGAAGGAAAACATATAAAAAAAAAAGAATAGTTTTTGGATAAATAACATAGCCATTAGCTTTTCTCATCCTGAACTAAATTTTTTTTAGTTACTACTCAAATCACTATTAAAATTACAGAAAATAGGTTTTTAGAGTGTTTCAAGTAAACATATCCATAATTTCTAGTAAAAAAGGAAAACCTATTAAAACACTCTTAATACGCACTACCCCCTCAAGTGGGCAAGCATCCATGGAAAAATATAAAAAGGTTTAGTTGGACTTTCCACTCAGTTAAATCAGTCCTGTACCTAATGAAGTGATGGCTCTAAAATCTCAAAGTTCACATTATTTTAATCACCTACTATCTGAGTTAGAAGAAGCAAGAAACTTGTTAAATGACAATTTTGATCTTATAGAGAAGTAATGTAAGAAATAAAATCATGATCTGCTTACTTTTCCTTAAAAAACAAAGTGCTATGAGATTCTTATTTCTTTAACTTAAAAAGAGAAAAAGGTAAACAAAATAAATCATATAAAAATGTATAATTAAAAGATGAAGTATCCTTTATGTCATGAGCTGCAAAGGCAGCACTAATATTTTAAAGCAAAACACAAGAATTATGGTTCCTTAGTGAGAACTGCGGCAGAAAAGCAGTATGTTCATTAGTTTTTCAGGAAGACAACTTACATTATCACCTGGTAGTATTTAGTATTACTGGTCCCATGAGGCTATGTGGTCACTACACAGAAATATAAACACACTTGGAATAAAATTAAGACACTACCTAAAAGAGCCCTTATTCTATGTGGCTAATGGCTTAGCACTGAAATGATATAATAGAAGCAAAGACTAAATTCAAAGTGTTCCACAATGATCCAAATGTCATTTAAAGTTTCTCCAATTTACAGGAGAACACAAAACATACTTAACACATAAATCCAGAAATCATGTATGAAGGTGTACATTTCCGAAAATGTATCAGAGTTTTTGTGTGTATGTATATGTATACACACACAGAGACTCTAGGAAAAACTAGTGCAACTAAGACTACTTCAGGCCCTGAACTCAAATACGAGTTCAGTAATTGAAGGGCAACAGTGACATCTAGCGGACATTTCAAGCACATACCACACACATCATGAATGAAAAACTTATTTCCAGTGTTTCACATATTTCAGCCTGTATGTCTGAGAACTTCCATAATAAAATATTGGGAAAAATTAAAGATGACAATTAAAATTGAAAAAAATTAAAATATTATAAAAATTGAAAATATTTTCTTAAATATCAAAAATTCTTTTATATACAGCAGTTGGCAAAAGTAGGTTTACAGTTGTGAGTCCATAAAACATAGTTTATCCTTATACTATTTATTAACTATTGTATTATTTTCCATACAAAAAACTGTCTTCCTACTTTTGCCCACCCCTGCATTAACAGTTAATCTCAATTTAATATTAAATATGACTATTCTTGAAAGAGCATGAGTTACATGATAACATATATATTTTAAAATTTGAAAACATACCCGAATTTCCTGAAGGTTGTGGAAATTATTTCCTACTCTGACTGAGATCTTGCTTGGAGTATAGCTTTCATCAGATTTGTAGTCCGCATAAATGCACAACGTCTTCACTGTTGTTTTTCTTCTAAAAGCAATCAGGTAAAAACAACAGGACCTTTATCATATGAAAAGATTATATCCAAAATATCTTATCTTCTGATCTGAAAAATAACTGTGTGCTAAAACGAGCATGTAACCGAACGATTCCACTGCTCTCTTAACAAGGATGAAAATGGAGGACGTAGATACACATTTCACCTATACAGCCGTCTCTGACCCAGAACAGGGCCAAGAACAAGACGCGAGCACAGAAGGACCAGTTCAGCCAAAACAGGCACCTAGGAGTGTAAAGAAGCATGATGGACTCCAGTCCTTCCCATTTGCATTTTAGACAAAGAAATTATTCTAACAAGCTTAGTTTTCGCTAGCAAATTACTTCATTTCCTATGTTAATACATGAAAATAACTAGCTAAGTGAGAAATGAAGTCCAGCAAAGAGAAAAGCATTTTTTAAAAAAACAAATATGATCTGATCCTGAATGCAAAAATAAAATTCTACTGTTTTAAAAGTATACCTATTGAGAAAGGTGAGCAAATACTATATAACAGAAAATTAATCTCAGAAACATGCAAGACCAAAAAACAAACGTATGTTCGACCTCTAATAATCAAAGAAACAGAATTTAAAACACACAGACATTAGTTTTGTTATCATACTGCAAAATGGTAAAATGACTGAAAATATCCAAATTTGAAAGAAGGTACTTTCAGAGCCACTCAGTAGGTACACGGCCTTTGCCTCACAGATTCAATTTCTAAGAATGCATTAAAAGACAATATAACTACTCAAAAACAGATACAGAAAAATGCTTATTGCCCTGCAGTTAAATTATAAAAAAAATTACAAACCACCTAAATATCCATCTTAGTAGGGTCAATTAAATAAGTTAGAATATACCCACTCAATAAAATACTATACAACTACTTAAAATAATCAAGCAGATACACAGGGAAAAAAGTGGGTTACAACGCAGTATATACAGAAGGACAGCATCTTGGGGAAAAAACAATATTTTTAAGGCATATAAACATATGTATGCATACAAAAAGACCTGCATAAAATCATACAAAACAGTAACAGTGACTATTTTGGTGAGGGGGAACTATGGGAGGTCTTTATTTTCTTCTTTATGATTTATGTTTTCTGAATTTTTTACAATAAGCATGTATTATTTTGGTCATTGGAAGTTAAGTTCTGGTAGAAGGCAGCACTAGCGTAACCACAATAGGCCCAAGAACAGAAGTGGTCTGTCAAAAGTTAACCTACAAAAACAGCAGGGGACCTATAGCTCTTCATGAGGGGACCAAACTTGTGCAGCCGAAGCTATTCGTCAGAAAGGAATGGGGAAAGCTAAGGACTTTCCCTCAAGTAATAACGACAGATGAAGATGTAAAACACTAACTACCCAGGAATTGCTGACAGGATAAATACCATTACCAGGTGTTCAACGGAGGCCAGAGTATCAAAGCGACGACATCCTTCTGCATCTGCAGGGCTGGGAAGGAGACAGGAGAGGAAGCAAAGGAAGGAGGGGAAACTTTGAAGGGCACACAGAAGATCTTTTCCCTGACGGGCCACTGGCAGGCAGTGAAAGGTCTCTCTTATGGCAGAGAGGTCAAAGACCATGAAAACTACTCGTAAGGACTTCTCTTTTTCATGAAAGCAGATCTAAAGGACCAAGCTTTCTGCTCAGAATAATTTCATCTCCAAGGTATGAAATTCAGGATAACTTAGCCACTGGAACCCACACAATAATCAGGATGAGGTTAGAAAGGCAAAGAGTAATAACACTAATCATTGTAAAAACAACAGCGACAGCAGCAGATAGCGAGTGAATACTCTGTATCTAGCCCCAAAGTCTATGTGTACTAATCTCATTTACTCTCAACCCTATGACTGAGGAGCTATTGTTACCTTCATTTCACTGATTTAAAAAAACCCCGGTAATACTCAGAGTATAATTAATACTTATATTAATAAGTGGTTAAGGTCAAAAAGTAGGAGTTCAGACATGGGTCTGTGGGCCGTACATGAGCTTAAACTATCACCCTCCCACTAATTAACTGTACTTACTTATTCAACAGCCACTGACACCAGCTTACAGTAATATGTAAGTACTTATGCTTCTTTAAATTTGATCCACACAATGGGGCATTATCCTAGCGTCCGTGTATCCCCAGAAATCATATGTAAAATGTGTGCCATACACGTTGATTCATGAAATTTGCAGGAAACTGTGACCTACCAAAAGTTAAAAACTATTACTCTAAAAGGTATCTGTAAAGCCCTTTTAAATTGTTTATAAATTTATTCCATGATGCATTTAAAATAGCAGTGCATGTGGGAAGATTAAATGCATGGATGATGAGAAATACTACCAGATACTCAAATCGCTCAAATCATCATTCTAACAATAATTAGCATAAGCTAAATGCTTTCTGCATGCCAAGCACCCTGCTGAACCTTCGGATAAGGTGCTGCAGGAAGGAAGAAGGGACGGGTAACACCTCCCCACTTCTGACGGCATAAGTCACACTCCCAGCCTCTCCCTCTAGTCCCTCACCCACTACTCCCTTTGCTTTGTTCCTTCCGGTCACAAATTTAGCAGGGGCAGGCTCTACCTCGTCTAGCACTTTCCTGACTGGATGGGTCTGTTTAACTCTAGGGTTCAATATTAGCAAACACACTGGACTGCAGATACACGCCCCTTTCTCAAACATCAGCTTTGTCCGTTTTCTAAGGATGAATAATTTCTCAACTGATTGGAAACCAATGAAATTTCCACAGAAGACCTTAGAGACAGATACTCCAAATTGCCAACCTAACAGCCCTTTTTGCCTTTTATCTGTAAAACGTCCAGACACAAGGCTACCTTCCCCAGCTTCCCTTAAAGCTAGGTAAGAGCAAGTTATGACCAGTAAGGTTTCAACCAATTGACTGAAATAAAGAAAGTTTCTTGTACCACTCTGGACTGCCAGGCTCCTCTTGTAGGAAGAGGAAAAAGAAATAAATTTCCGCCTCGATTAAAACACTGTTTATTAGAAGCTCTATTACTAGGTCTGATTCCTATTTAACATGACATCACGATGCCCACATTACAGATGAGGAAACTGAAGCTCAGATCAAAAGTTAAGCAGCCAGTGCTCACTCACACATCTAGCAGTGCACAGAGCCAGGTTCTGTAGTCTGTATGACCACCATATTAAGAGTAACTACAAACTCTTGAGTATAAGACTTAAAACTAAAAAAAAAACAAAGTAGTTATAAAATTGTTTATCATTTCCGGTTAACATGCTAGATACATTATTACCCAGAGACTGAGATGTAAATGGAACATCAAAAGTCTGCAAACTCTCCTAAAACAAAAAGCAAACAAATGATGTTCATACATAAAAACGATTACACTCTTCTTTGTTCCTGGTTCCAGGTGGAAAACTCCCTCTCTGTGTGAGACTTTGTTTCTAATCAATGCTCACAGGGTACTGAAGTTAAAGTCTGCACAGAGGGCAGACAACAGACCACGTTTTAACGGAACACGTGAGACCTTAATGCAAAAGTTTCAGCAGATACAGCTAAAAACAAAACCAAAACAAACAAAAAGTCAGGGCTGTCTCCCCATGGAAAGGTAATTTCCCCAGGACTTGCCCTCCCATCATAAACAACTAGAACAAACAGACAACATATATGGAAAACTGTCACAGACACTGAACACCCGGGGTCCTGAGAGAAGGGAAATGAACGAGGCGAGCCACATGAAAGACCTAACAGGGTCTCCGAGCCTCAGAGAGGTGAGGAAGGAGCGCTGCCTGCTGAGGAAGGCTCTGGAAACCTGCACGAAGTCCCCTGAGGCTCTGACCGAGTACCAGTCTGCACACACGGAGGGTGCACTGCACGAAGATGTGCCAAGAACAGCAACTGCGCAGGAAAGAACAATGACTGGGAAGCAGTAATCAAAACAACTGCCAGAGGTGACACAGGGCATGGAATCATTAGGGTTCCCAGCAACCAAAACAGAGAGTCCAAATATCCCTACAAACACCTCACACGTTCATCTGAGATCACAGAAGGATCAAGATTTTAAACCACAGGCTAATCTTGCCCTCGAGACGTGATCTTAAAGAGTGACCCAGGAGTCACCAGGGGTGGGGGATCCCCCAGACCCTTTCAGAGAATCAACAAGATCACAACTATTGTAATACTAAGACGTCATCTGCCTTTTTCAGAATCATTCTCTTATGAGAATACAGTGGTGTTTCCCAGGCGCTAGCTGACACGTGATGCTGTAAAACATTTCATGAAGAAACACATGTGAGACTCCAACGTCTTTGCGTAAGTGAGACACTGAAGTAAAACAGTGACACTCTTCTCGCTGTTTTTGTTTGTTTGGGGAGATACTGTTACTTTCCATTTAAAAATGTTACTTACGCTAACCTAATCGGCTAAGTGTTATTTAATAAATAAATACTTTAAGATTCCTCAGCTATAATTTTCAATATGGTAAAAACCGATAGATGCAAAAAATAAACAACAGACCTTTGGAGACCTCCAGGGAAGTTTAGAGCGGCACAAAAACCGGAACCTTGGAGAACTGGCGCTGGGTACAGGGATCAGCAAACCACAGGCCAGAGGTGGCCTGCCACTTATGTCTATAAATACAGTTCTATTAAAACAAGGCAATACCTGCTCACTTACACACTGCCCACAGCTGCTTTTGCACTACAGTGGCAAAGCTGAGCAGTTGGAACAGGGTAACATATGGTGTGCAAGGCCAAAAACATTCGCTTTCTATATCCCATCACAAAAAGCTGGCTCCCCCTACGCTAGAGTAAAGGGTGCTCCAGACTCACTGTAAGAGGCTTACAAATCAAGCCTCAAAAAGATCAGAATGATTTTTAACTAACCTAACTGCCTGTCAGAACAAATCCTCCTTAAAAAAAAAAATCTAGCACTCAACAAGGTGAGATTTACTATATCTAATATCCAACCAAAAATTACTACAAAGAAGCAGAAAAATGTGACCCATAATAAGGGAAAATCAGTCAATAAAGGCAAATATAAAAAAAGAAAGATGATGGAATTAAAAGATAAGGACTTAAAAAAAGGAAATATGAATATCTACCTATACTTTACCTACAGATGTTTAACAAACCACCTCAAAACTTAGTGGCTTTTAAAAAAGAGTCATTTTCTTTACAAATCTGCATTTGGGCAGGGCTCAAAAAGGAAGGCTCCACAGAGCGTCAGGTGTGGCCACTTGACTTGAGATCTGAAGAATCTGCCTCTACGATGGCTCATTAACATGGCTGGCAAGTTGGTGCTGGTCCTCAGCTTGGAGCTCAGCTAGGGCCTCAGGCTTTGGCTCCTTTCTTTATGGGCTTCTCCATTTGATGTGGGTTTTCTCACAGCATGGTAGATGGATACCAAGGGAGAGAATAACATAAAAGAGAGAGAACAAGGAAGAATTTGTATTGCTTTTTATGACCCAGCCTCAGAAATGACAGCATCATAAGATCCAGACTCTATTAGGCAAGAAATCCACAAAGTCCTGATCAGTTTCAAAGAAGGGGACTTTAGATGCCTTCTGTTGATTAAGTAGCAGCGAAGTTGCTGAAGAGCATGTGCAACAGGAAATGATGCTATGAGCACACTGGAAAATACAGCCTGCCATAAACCTGTTCAAAGAATTTTAAAAAACATAAAAATGAGAAGAGATGAAAGATATTTTAAAAACCAAATGGAATTTCTGGACATGGAAAAAGAAACCTGAAATTGGAAATTCATTAGATGGGATTAATAGCAGTTGAAACATTGCAGAAGACAGCGAACATAACAACAGAGCCGTAGAAACTCTCCAAAGAGAAGCAGAGAAAACAAAAAGCTCTCACCCTGCACTAAAGTGAACAGCATATCAGTGGTCTATGAGACAATATAAAGCACATTATTATGTAACTGGAGTCTCACACCTATGATGAAGTTTAATTTATAAGTAAGGCACAGTAAGAGATTAACCATGATAACTAATAATACAATACAACAATTATAACGAATCAATGAGGTATGACACCAAAGTCACAAGCAAAATAAATAACACATTGGAATTCATCGAAATTAAAAACTTTTGTAAAAAGGCAACCTACTCAATTTTTGAATGGGAAAAAAACATTTGCAAACATATCTGATAAGGGATTAATAGCCAGAATACATAAAGAACTCCTAAAATTCAACAAGAAAACAAAAAACCCAATTCAAAAATGGGCAAAGAACTTGAATGGCCATTTTTCCAAAGAAGAGGTCAAATAGCCAATACTGGTAGGTATAAAAAATAGGCAGACAGAAAAGTTGAACAGTGGTGACCAGAGACCAGGGAAAGGAGAGCACAGCGAGTTACTGTCTCACAAGCCCCGAGTTTCAGTTTGGGATGATAAAAAGTTGTGGACAGGGACAGTGGTGATGCTTGTACAACAGTGTGAATACACTTAATGACACTGAACCACACACTTACAAGTGATAAATGTTAACGTATTTTACAATAAAAAATCACTGAAATTCACCACCTCAACAACTTAAAGAAGAGAAACCATATGATTATACAAGTAGATGCAGAAATAGCATTTGAGAAAATCCAACAGCTATTCACCAAAAAAGTGTTAAGCACACCAGGGAGAGACGGAAACTTCATCACCCTGCTAACCTAATGGGTTGCATTAGTTTCTGGCCGGTAAGGACGAACAATCAACCCTCAGCAGAAAGCTGGAGTTATCACCCACAGCCTGGGGATTCAGGAGGGAGTGAACGATGGATGCGTCCTCAGCAAGAGAACAGCAGGTAAATCGCCACGGCATCGAGTGTCCGTGAAAACACGTTCTCTCAACCACAAGAGCAACCACACGACAGTCAGCTTTAAACATGCGGCCACATACAAACAGCACGGAGGCTAGGTCACGAAGATGGAACTGGCAATTAGGAATCTCCCTTCTCCACTTCCATACTAGCAGGCCTGGAGAGCTCAGAAATCAGTCGAGCATGTGGGAGAAGACAAATAAAAGTAAGGTGGGGAAAGAGAAGCCAACCACACCTCCCCTCTTCCATTTGCAACAGCTTCAACCTTAGGGAGCGAGAGAGACCTTACAACAAACTAAAGCAAGTCTGAGGCTTTCACGATTAGCCAGGACTGAATGTTTTCATTTTTAATCTATCTTTTGCTATTTGAAATGAAAAGAGAACTGTATAGATTAGCCAAAAATGTGACACCCGCTCCTCACCGAGTTCTCACCCAGGCCAAGGAAGGAACTTGCCGCAGATTTAAGGTAGCAATGAGGTCTGAAAGTAAATGCTGCCTTGTAATCGTGCCCGACAGCCCACCTCAACACATCATTAACAGATACTAATTATTCCTAAAATCTACATGCTCAATTAGCTGAGAAACTGCAACAAGAAATCAGGTATTTGCTCTGTGAAGGGGAGAATATCTAAGGAGTTAAATATTTTGTTCTATCTTAACAAAATATAAAGTCCAAACTGAACTTCTTTCAAGCTTGCTTGTAATATTTTTTTCCAATATAAAGAAGTCCTTTCTGTAGTACATATTGTACTAATGAAAACACACAAAAAATCAAGCGGAAGGAAGCTGAACACTGAGCTTACATAACGGAGACATGAAAGCTGGCTCCCCGAGAGAGAAAATTTACCCAGTCCTGGATTATTCTGCATTTTATTTTCAGTCATAAACATCTTTAACAATGAATTTCTAGTATTTCCTTTAATTTTGTTTTTTCCACTCATATTCAATGTGTAGTTGACTGGTAAAGTCCAGTAATATCTGGTTGAGGTTAATGATTTCTACCGTGATCACAATTGTCTTAAGTTATTAAACTTAGTACCCGTTGTTTTTAAGTGGCATCAGCACTTTGATTTTTTCCACTTCCTCTAGTTTTAAAAACAAGGGGAAATTAAATAAACTATTCAATAATTGCAAGTGTTTTCTAAAAAAGACATTTAAGTGCAAAAACTGCAGTGCAATGACCCAATGGATCCTGGTGTTCATCTGCTAACTACTCCTTTTTAAGACCTTAAAACTTCACAGAATTACCAAGTATAAAAGTTATGAACAGTCTGCAATTTGGGGAGGAGGGGAAATATACTGTATGATTTGGTTTAAGCAATTTATAGCCATACATGTGTTGGTATTATGTGTATATGATTTTATTAAATTTATCATTTCCTTTGTGTTCAAAGTGTTTTAAATAACAATGGCATTTATGGCTACCAATGTTCTCATTAAAGTAGAGGAAATACTGACTTTTTTCTGAAATTTTTATTTATCTCCACTGTTAAATTATCTTTCTCTTAAAAACAAAGCCAGTAGAACCTTTCAATATTTTCCTTAACATTCTTTTGTTCTTCATTATTTCAGTAGATAATTATTATTATTATCTTTCAATACCTTGGTCTTCTGTATAAAACTGTATTTTCTGGAAAAACCCTGCTATGCTAATGTAATACAATTAAATTAGGACACTCATTACAAAACTTTTAAGCAACAGCCTTTGTTGTCACTGGGAGGCCTGCGACCCGAGGCTGCACAGTACAATGGTTAAAAGTGCAGGCTCTCGGGTCAAAGTAGTTGTGTTCGAATTGCAATTCTTCCACTCACTTGCTATGTGACCCTGGGCAAGTAGGTTCATTTATTTAAGTCTCTGCTTCTGAAGCTACAAAATAAAGATTAAAAATAGCTGTAAAGGTTAAATGCAGTGAATGGTTAAGTGGGTAAGACATTTAGCGAAGTATCTGGTATTTTAAATCTTTTAACAAGTACATTAGCTGCTGTTTTTATTTGTGGTGTATACATATTTAATACCCTAAGACTTCAAAAGTGAAGTTAAGTGCATTTCACTATAATATCTATATTTTTAAAACTTTAAGTAAGTAAAATGTATCTCTTTGACCACTTACAACCTATAAAATTAAAAAATTCAAAAATGCATTACCTGGAGAACCCTAAAGATTCTACAAAAAAACCACTAGAACTGATAAATGAATTAAGTAAAGAGGCAGGATACAAAATAAATACCCAGAAATCAGTTGCACTTTTATATGCCAATAATGAACTATAAAAAGGGAAACTAAAAAAAAAAAAATCCCATTTACAATTGCATGAAAAAATTCATTATCTAAGAACAAATTTAACCAAGAACGTAGAAGACCTGTACTTGAAAAATTGTAGGGCACTAAATAAAGAAACTGGAGAAGACACAAATAAGTGGAAGCACATACTGTATTCATGGATAGGAAGAATTAACAGCATTGAACTATCCATATTACCCAAAGCAATGTATAGATTCAACACAGTTCCTATCAAGATACCAATGGTGTGTTGCACAGAAATAGGACAAATGTTCCAAAAATTTATGGAACCACAAAGGCCCCGAAGAGCCACAGCAGTGCTGAGAAAGAAGAACAGAGCTGGAAGAACCACGCTACCTGACATCAAACTGCATACACAAGGCCACAGTAACCCAAACTGCATGGGACTGGCCTAACTACAGACACATAGATCAGTGGAACAGAACAGAGAGCCCAGAAATAAAATGACGCCTTTATGGTCAATTAATATTTGACAAAGGAGGCAAGAACATACAATGGGGAAAAGATAGTCTATTTAATAAATGGGGTTGAAAATTGGACAGATATGTGCAAATAAAATGAAACTAGACCACCTTCTACATCATACACAAGAATATACTCAAAATGGATTAAAGACTTAAGTGTAAAACATGAAATCATAAAAATCCTAGAAGAAAACATGGGCAGTAAAATTTTGGACATCTTTCATAGTGATCTTATTTTCTGATAAATCTCCCCGGGCAAGGGAAACAAAAGAAAAAATAAACAAATCAGACTACATCAAACTAAAAAGTTTTTGCACAGCAAAGGAAACCATTAATAAAATAAAAAGACAACCCACTGAATAGGAGAATATATTTGCCAATGACACATCCAACAAGGGGTTAATATCCAAAATTTACAAAGAAATGATAAAACTCAACACCAAAAAAAACAAAGAATCCAATGAAAAAATGGGCAAAGGACCTGAATAGACACTTCTCCAAAGACGACATACAAAGGACCAATAGACATATGAAAAGATGCTCAACATCACTAATCATCAGAGAAATGGTAAAATTAAAACCATAACAAGATATCCCCTCACACCTGTCAGAATGGCTGCCATCAATAAACCAACAAATGACAACCGAAAGGATGTGGAGAAAGGGAAACCCTCGTGCACTGCTGGTGGGAATGCAGACTGGTGCAGCCACTGTGCAAAACAGTATGGAGTCACCTCAGAAAAAATAAAAATGTAAATGCCGCATGACCCATTGATTCCACTCCTGGGAATGCACCTGAAGAAAGCTAAAACACTAATCTGGAACGTAAGCACCCCTTTGCTCATTGCAGCGTTACTTACAATAGCCAAGATTTGGGGGCATCCCAACTGCACATCAGTAGATGAGTGGATAAAAAAGCTGTGGTACATGTACACAATGGAGTACTACACGGCTATTAAAAAGAAAGGGAGGAAGCCGGAAGTAAGGGAGCAAGGATGCAAGGAAGGGAAACCTAACCTTTTGCGACAGTGAAATAAGCCAGTCAGAGAAAAACAAATACCATGTGATTTCACTTATGTGTGAATCTAAGGAACAAAGTAAGCTAACAAACAAAATAGAAAAAGACGCATAGATCAGAGAATAGACTGACAGCTGTCAGAGGGGAGGGGGTTAGGGGGACTGAGTGAAAAAGGTGAAAAAAATTAAGCAAAAAATAAAACCCTCACAGACACAGACAACAGTATGGTGCTTACCAGAGGGCAAGGGGGTTGGTGGGAGGTAGCCGAGGGTAAAGAGGAGATGAATGTGAAGAGACTTGACTTTGGGTGATGAACACACAGTACAACATACAGGTGATGTATGATAGAACTGTACACCTGAAACCTATATAATTTCATTAACCAACGTCACCCTAGTAAATCAAATACAAAATTTTAAAAAATGTATTACCTGAATTGGATGTTCACTAAATGAGGCTGGGAGCCATCCGATTGCCAGTAAGTTTCTAGGTTGTCATCTCGTAATTGATCCACTCCAAATCCTAAAAGCACCACAAATGACAATAAAATTCTCATGCTAAAGAAAGAGTTATATATTCAAAATGTAAAATTACATATGTGTGTATGTATGTATATATACATGTATATATGAGCTGTCCAGAAGGTATCCAGCCATGTAATATAAAAAATAGAGACATTTGTTGAAGAAGATACAAGAAACATTGTACATAGGACAGTGACACCTCAGTCCCCTTCATAGAAGGCACCTTGGGACCTCACACAGTTTTCCCAATCACCATCAGCTGCCCCCTCATATTTTCCTGAATCTCATCAATGGTGTGAAATCTCTTCCCATTCAAAGGGGATTTTAGTTTTGGGAAAAGCCAGAAGTCACAGGGTGCCAAATCTGGGCTGTGGGGGGTCTGAGCCACCTGAGTGATTTGATGCTCTGCCAAAAAGCTCTGTACAAGACGTTATGCATGAGCGGGCATATTGTCGTGATGAAGCTGCCAATCACCAGTTGCCCATAGCTGTGGCCTTCTGCATCATCCTAATAGTTTCTGTGGAGGAATGTTCAAGCTTAATGCAAAACTTGACTCAGATTCATTGCTCTGCTCACTCAGTCATTTTAAATGTGACAGCCACACAGTGCACATGCTCACTCAATGACGTCTACCGCCCCCACTGACTAGTACAGTGAAGTCGTCACTGTTCACTGGGCACTTGCGGTTTTCGTTCTGACATGTAAAGAGCCTGGAAGATGTCACTCTCAACCAGTAATTCTTCTCAGTTACAACAGAGAGCTGGAGTCACAGGGCAAACCACCACCCAAAAAACTGAAGAGAGGTGAACACAAAACGTTAGCTTACCAAGAGCACAAACCATCTCTGCAGTCAGCAGCTGGGAGGAAAGCTTAGAAGAGAAATGACTAAATGCTAATAGACTAACTGCTGGAGACTGAGAGTGGACCAGCTTGAGAGAGAAAAACCCCCAGAAGCCCAACCTTAAAAGGGCTCCAAATTTTTATGAATTTTACTTCTAGGAGCTCACCAGGTTCTCTTCTGGATGAAGATCAGAGAAAATTCCCCAGTGTTCCCTGCAGATGCAGAGGGAAATAATCAGTGTGAAATACGCCCAGAGAGTTCAGTCAATGGCCTGACTTCAAAAACTGTTTCAGCACAGCCTAATTGACATGGGGGGGTGGGGGGGGGCGGCAGGGAGTGTCCAATACACCCAACTCCAGCCTCCTCTCGCCTTTACCTAAGAGGGGGAAGAAAAGGTCAGAAGCACTTGTCAATGTCACAGCCATGAACATAGGCCCACTGAAAGACTGAGCTGTAAACACACGATTATGGAAAACTTCTGTCCCCCCACAGCTTGCCACCATATCAACAGAGCTCCAACATAATATCACCAAGTTACAAATCAAAGAGCTGCAAGCTCCGACTCCATTTAAGGAGTCCCTCAGGAAAACTAAAGAAGTGAGATCTAAAATCAATAGTTGAAATTTTTCACCTTAGAAAACTATTACGGCAGAGCAAATGAAATCCAAGAGAAGCCAAAGAAATAATACAAATCAGAGCACAAGTTAATATGACTGGAAATAGATAATTAATAGAGAGAAATCACTGAAACCACAAGTCGGTACTGTGAAAAGGTAAAAAAAATCAATAACCTCTAGCTGGCCTAACCAAGAAAAAAGAGAAAAGACACAAAATACTAATACCAGAAATGAAAGAGAGGCCAACAGTACTGATTCCATGGATAATAATAAGATACTCTATTATAAACAACATATGACCATAAATTTGACAACTCACAGAAAATGGACCAATTCCTTGAAAGACACCACCTACCAAAACTCACACAAGTAGAAACGGATCATCTGAATCTATTATAGAAATTGAATAAAAAATAATAACCTTCCAAAAAAATCACTAGGCCTAGAAAGTTTCACTTGTGACTTCCATCAAACATTTCAGGAAGAAATTTTTTAAATTCTCTACAGTCTCCTGCAGAAACCAGAAGCAGAGGAAATGCTTCCTGACACACTCTGTGAGGGCAGCATTACTCAGACACTAAAACCAGACAAAGACTTACAAGAAAGGAAAATTAAAGAACAGTCTGTCTCATAAAAACAGATGCAAAAATCCTCAAGAAAATATTAGCAAAAAGAATCCATATGTAAAAAGAATTATATACCACAATCAAGTAGGGTTTATTCCAGTATGCAAAGCTGATTCAACATTCTAAAATCAATTAATGTAACACCAACTAAAGGACAACAATATGATCATATCAATAGATATAGAGAAAATATTTGACAAAATCCAACACCCATTCAAAGTATAATCTATCTACAAACTAAGAATAGAGGAAAACATCCTCAACTTTACATACCTACAAAAAAACAACAGCTAACATTGTGCTTCATGGTGAGAAGCTAGCCTTCCCACTTAGATCAGGAATAAGATAAGGATGTCCCTCCTATACAATATATTGGAAGTCGTAGCTAATACAGTAAGACAAGAAAAGGAGGTAAAAAGTATAGCTTGGAAAGAAAGAAAGAAACACAACAGAACCCAGCAATTCTATTCCTAAGTATTTACTGAAGAAAAAAGGAAACCGTATGTTCACCCAAAAACCTGTTCATAAATGTTTCTTGCAGCTTTATCCATAATCACTAAATATTGAAAGTAACCTTATCTAAGTTAACTATTGCTGCATAACAAATTATCAGAAAATTTAGCAGCTTAAAATACCAAACTTGCATTTTTTCACAATTTCTATGGGATGGGAATTTTGGAGCATCACATTTGAGCAGTTTGGCTCAAGGACTCCCATGAGTTTGTCATCAGGTTGTCCGAAGCAATGATCTGAAAGCTTGACTGGGGCTGGAGGATCCGTTCTAAGATAGTTCGCTCACGTGATTGCTGACAAGAGGCCTCAGTTCCTCACTGGCTACTGCCAGGAGGCCCAGGATCCTTGCCACACGCTTCCTCACGCAATGGCGGCTGGCTTCCCCCAGAGTGAGTGATCCAAACAAAAGTGAGGCAGAGCCACAAGGTCTGTTGCTATCTGTCTCAGAAGTCGCATGCCATCATTTCTGCCATATTCTATTGATACTGTTCCAAGAGACCAACCTGGATACAATGTGGGAGGGGTCAACAGAAGGACATGAAAACCAAAGACAAAGATAATTTTGAATGCTGGCTACCAAAAAGCTAAATGTCTAAACTGGTGAATAGTTGAACAAACTGAGTTAGAGCCATACAGTGGAATAATAATCAGCAATACAAAGAAACAAAATGATGATACATATGATAGCACGAAAAAATCACAAATGCATTAGGCTAAGTGAAAGAAGCCAGACCCAGAAAGCTATATATAGCATAATTACATTTATATGTCATTCTGGGAAAAGCAAAGGGACACAAATCAGAGGCTGTCAGGAGCCTGCAGGGAGAGGGAGCAGAGGCATGAGGGCATTTCTTCAGTTGATGGAAAAGAAACTCTGTAGTTGATTGTGACAGTGCTTCTATGACTTTTTATTAAAATTCACAGAACTATATGCCTAAAAAGGGTAAGATTTATTATAAGTAAATTATACTTCCATAAATTACTTATAAAAAGAGAGAGAAAGGTATTGTAAGGAGAAACAGAAGAGGCTTGGTTTGAAAGATGACTACAGGAGTCTTAATGTGAAGAAAACATAACTTCTAAACCAATAACATTATCATCAAAGTTCCTAAAGCCAAAAATCTTTCTCTGAGCTTGAGTCTACAGACTGAAGATGCCCATCAAATACCAGGTTAAACAGATGAGAAAAGATACACATGTATCCTGGCATTATCATGGAAAAGTCTAGAATGCTGAGAATAAACAGAAAAAATGTAAATGTTTCCAGAAAGAAAGAACAAGTCATAGAAAAAAAGAGAGCAAGAGAGACAGGCATGGGCCTTCTTACTTGCAACAAGACAAAAAAGAAAATGGTGAAATAGCATGCACAAATTTTTGAGAAAAGGATTGACATTCAAGAATTCTATCTCAACCACAAGTAAAATAAAGTTATTTTGGGATATGCAATCACTCAAAAAATGTATCACCCACTCAGCCCATATAGAGAAATACAACAACAACATTAACAAAGAATGTTAACCAAATAACTGAATCACAGCAGAGACAGGGAAGGACAAAAAGGAGACCTTATGATGTATGCAATTAAACTCCAGTGGATATTAGAGTCAAGCAAGTGGGAAGAGAGATACTAGATGAAACCTCTATTAAGTTTATTTTAGAATTAAAAATAAAGTACATAAAAAATATTAAAGGCAGCCCAGAACATGAGAAAACTGTACACAGTTATTACAAACAGCTTGTTTTGTTCTGTTTTACCTGGTTTGCAAGACGAGAGTGACCAAACAGCTTGTGACCCAATTTCCCGCACCGTTCCAGTCCTTTCCAGCTGCTTTGGGTCAGCACCAGGAGGTGTTTTGTTTGGTGTGGTCATTTTTAAAATATCCTATGTAGAAAAAAAATAATATCCACATTATTCCAGGTCCTCCACACCTTTTTACAAAAGGCAAAAATAAAAATTTAATAGCAAAATGGATCATTAACATACCCTTGATATTAATCATCTAATTCTCAAATGCAGTAAACATAACTCAACTACTGTAATTTTTAAAACCTTGGGAATTCAGTTTCTGTTCCTAAAATACATCATGTGCAAAGCAGCAGCAGAGTACAGTAGACAAAGGGCACAAAATCAGGGTTGTAGCTTCAGTCTCTCCTTTAACCAGCCTAGACCTTGGGCAGGTCTAGCCTTTATTTCCTTTCCCGTCAAAGAAGTGACTTGATCTACAATTCTATAATGCTATACGGTTCTATACTTCTATGAGTAAAAACTCTTAATTCAAATGACATGTTTTCCCTAGAAAACTCAGATTGAAATACTCACTCCAGAAATATGTGAATATTAGTCTCCATTTTAAATAATCCATTAAGTGGTGCAGAGAAGAATCACATCTCCCCACTAGTTGTCAAAAGCTGCACTGATAAGTGCTCTTACCATAGAAGACAAAGTCAGAAAAATGGCTTCAAGGTCTAACTGGCCTATTCTAAACCAAAAGTTTACTTCATCTTTCATATCTTTTGTTAGTCAATCTTGTTAAGTCTATGCAAACGTGGAAAAAAGAGTTCTTGGATAGTGACCAATATGTAAAAATGCGTCGGAAATACGAATTTAGAGCTACTGAGCATCGTTCTACTTGCTGTTTTAAACTTGGACCAACAGTTCTGTATACCACGTCCTTGACACCTCCTATTAGATCTCAGTTGTTCCCTAATTCCCACTTAGATACTCACTAAATAGTAGAGCCACTGGACTGTTAAATTCGAAAAGGCCTAAAACTTAAATGCTCAAGTAGCGATTTATTGAATGAATGGATGAATAAATAGGTTCAATCACACACTAAAGAACTTGCCACCTGCAAGTTACGTAAGGTCTAGGATGAAACAATTACACCTCTGACCAGCATTACAAGCTGAACGTCCTGTGTCCAAAAAGTCCAAAAAAAAAAAAAAAAAAAAAGGCCCGTTTCTCTCCTGGAGCAGAATTCAGCTGCCGGACTTGGTACTGAACGCCACGAAGTGGATAAAACACGGAGTTCGTATTAAGACTGGGTTCCTGGCCACACAGTCCAGAGGAAATGAAGCCAACGAGAGAACGCCAACGGGAGCAGCGTCTGGACCAGGCTCTGCCGATCCTGCTCGACTCCTACCTGTTCTAGACGTGCTCAAACGGGCAACGGCTAAGGCTCCTGACCCACAGGCCTTGAAGAGAGAGGGAGCGGGGAAAAATCATGGATATCGGGGGAGAGAACGCACGTGCCTACGCAAGAATCAGCCTCCACTTCGGGGAAGAGCTCGCGCACTTACAGCTCGCAGACCGGCCTCGCCGCAGCGCAGCGTTTGAGGGTTCCCTGCAACTCCGCGCCACTCCCACTCACTTTCTGGACAGACCGACTTCCCGGAGATGGAATTGGCGTCGCACCGCAATGACGTCAGTTCTCGCCGTCGCTCCGGGAGCTCTCTGTCGCGTGCGCACACTGCGTCCCTTTGGCATGCGCGAGGCGGCGCCTGGGCAGCGCCATTTTGGCCGGAGGCCGTGGGAACACGTTGAGAAGCTCGGGCGAGACGGCAGAAACTGACTTGGCCTTTGCGCTCCCCTCCGCGAGGGGGTCTTTCTCTCCAGGTAGGTAAATAGCCCGGAGGGGTTTGGCCGCTAGCTGCGATCTTCCACGATCTAAAGATTGTAGGGACGTTCTCTGAACCTGTGATTAGGCCTCAGGTGACAGCGGTGGAGACGGTAGCGGCGCGTGGCAGCTGGCTTGGGTGGGATGGAACAGCTGGAACCGCCGGAACGCCGGCGCTGGCGAGGGCATGGCACGTCGCGCTTCCGTTCCAGCTGATCTGGTTCGCGGCCGCTCTGGCCCGCCACCCCCATCAGGGGCTACGAGAACGAACCTAGGTGCCGTCTCAACGATGGTACCTCCACCGCTTCCAGTCCCCCCGTTACCCCGCTCCTACCCTAGAGCTGAACCATCTGCAGAGGAAGGCACCTTCACAATTTACAGCACCCCGCCTATTAATCCCATTCTTCCCTGGCAGAGTAAAATAGATATGTTTTCACATGTGCGTACTTGATCATGGAGAATAGTGGCCTTTTCATGTGCCGTTTGGTGATTATAGAATCAGTCATCGCATCTTGACGCCATGAAGTTGAATACTCCTCGTCCACTCCCAGTTTTTACAGAAATGAGGGCCAGGCCTCGCTCTGCTTTTCTCATAGAGCAACGTGAACCCGGCTGTCACTGGGGTTACCCCAGTTGAACGCCTTAGGCTTTTTTGGTGCGCTTTTATAGAATTCAGCATTTTTCGCCTTGATGACTATACCCTCTTCCCCTTAATTGTATCTTAAACTCCGTGAGATCAGGGGTGGTGTCTTAACTCAAAATGCCTTTATTTTCCCTCCAGTGGTTTCTGCGTTGTAGTCCCGACGGTCAAAGCCCGAGTTCCACATCCCAAACCTACAGAAGCGTTGTGTGTGTGTGTGTGTGTGTGTGTTTAAGTCGATAAAAGTGAGAACTGTCAAAACAGTGGTTTGCTTTTATCCTCTCTTCCACAGGCCTGCTAAGTAGGCGTTAGCGATAATGGTGTTTGTGTTGCAGTCCTCAGTGCACGTGTCCTATACCCCGAGACTTCATTCTGTACCAGCTACCTGACAGTAATGCGTTGTCAGTGTTAGCCAAGGGCTCTGATACTGTGTTTGAATCACAATGGTTTCTCTTGTTTTAGTTAAAAACCTTGTTCTCCCCTATGAAAGTTTTTTTAGGAAGAACATGTAATACAATAGCTGGGGGTTTTCAAAAAATGAAAGCAATATTTAATGTCCCTTCCAAATGCTGTGTGCCACTCCCAACTTAGGTGTTTTATAAGACTAATAATCTACAGTAATCATAGGTTAGAACCTTCAGTGTGATATTGAGCATGGTGCGTTAACAGCGATCTTTAAATGCTCTCATGTGGTATCATAATAATTGGGTCTTAGACTGCCGATGCTTTCCATATATGTCCCTTTTCCCTCTCTGCTGGGAGAGTGACAGACAGTGAGGGTCGTTGTTCAAGTGCCTGTTTTGGACACAGTTTTTCAGATCTGAAATATCTTCCAATCCCTCTCTGTTCCCAGGAGTAATTTATCAGTGTTTTTTAATGTAAATCAGCTTATTAACTGATTTACATATCAGTTATCTGATATATCTCTGATATATAAAATATATCTCTGGTATATTTTTACTTTTCTATGAAAATCATTATAATCAGTTTCTAAAATGGTTTGAAATATTAGATGAAATATTTTAGTAGTTTGGCTGATATAAAGTTTAAGCAATTTCATGATAAAACATTTATCTCCTACAGAATTCATTACACTCATTCACCAGGTAATTTGTATGGTTCCCACTTTTATTTTAATAACTAAAGAATCTTCACTTTTTAGGCAGTTGTTGCTTCCAGAATGATAGCTCTTTGGAGCAATTCAAAAATAACTTAATTTCTTCCTCTTCTGATCTTTATGAGACCCGGACCAGTTTTGGTCTTAAACGGAAAACGAGGTAAAGTGAGCCTGTGCATTAACATGACTTTGTGTGTTGCATAACTATTTAGTCTCCTTGTTGGAGATTTTTTTTCTGTAGATACTTTAGTAGATAACTCTCACTATGAAATATTAGTAACTTCAAAGATTTCTGAAGTTGCTATAATCTATAGGAAAATTATTTACTATATTTAAGTGTATATCTTCATTGACATGTTTCAGCTCCTACTATGTGCTAGGCACTGGTCTAGCCACTGAGAAAACAAATGGACAAAAATCGCTGCCCTCATGATGGAGTACTTTCTAATTGAGGAGGGAAAAATATTATCTGTGTGTGTAGAGGGAGAGAGAATGTATAAAAACATGTGATAAATGTTTATATATACATATGTGTGAAATACCTATAAACTTTCATAATGGAAAGAGCTAAGAAGAAAAATAAAACAGGGAAGAGGGACAGAAAGGCAGGCAGATATAATTTTTTGGATGTATAGCTAGAGAAGGAAGGCTCACTGAGAAATAAACATTAAAGACTTGAAGGAGTGAGCCATGTAACTCACTAGGGTGAATAGCATTACAGGCAGAGGGAAAATGCCAAGACCAGGAAACAAGAACATGTCTGGCATGTACTAAGAACAGCAAGGAACCAACGTGATTGGCAAAATGAGCAGCTAGAATAGTTGGTGATGAGCTCAGAATGTTAACAGAGGCTGATTAGTGCCTCATTGGTTATTTTCAGGCTTTTATTCAGAGTAGAGAAACTATTGCAGGATTTTAAAATAGAGGAGTGGCATGAATTGGCTTACCCATTAAGAGAATCATTCAGGCTCCTGTCTTGAGAAGGAACTGTCAGGGGTTGAAACAGAAGGAGATAAGAGTAGAAGCAAAGAGATCTGTTGGGAAGCTGTTAGTGAAGTTACAAGCTGTTTCGATGGAGTGATACTTACTAAAGCTTGGAATGGATTACTGAGAAAATACAAATTCAAAACAACTGACTATAGGTGAGTCTTTCGATTAGTCTTGCTGTAAAAGAAAATATAAAGCAGTGAGGAAAAGTGAGGTCAGATAATAGAGTGTTTGAATACCGGGGGAATAGGCCAGTGGAGAGAATGATGATGTGAAAGGTGGGAGGGAGAATTGTTGGGACAGTCTCCCTAGTGGATGTCTTTTAGTGTGCACATGGACTTGGCTCTGGAAACAGGGACAGTGTGGTTGCTGGTTGGCTGCAGGTTCACTTGAGATGACGCTAGTCAAGCGTGGCTTTGTAGTTTCCCTACCCATTTTCAGCTGTATGTGTGCAGGTGAAGAATTGCATTTAACCAGGATAGGAAGATTGTTTCCTTATAATAAGGGTATAGTAAGGAAGTTAAGGGTATAAATGATTGACAGTGTCATTTCAGCTTGGCACAGATGGAAACGAAGCTGCGGAGGGTTAGGGGAAAGAGGAAACGTGGCAGAGTCGGTGGCAGAGAGAGTGATAGCGGGTCTGAGAAATGGGGGGCTTCAATGAGCTGGACTGTCGTGTACGAGAAGGGTGAGCTGACAAGGTAAGAGTGGGGGGTCAATGAAGAGGAATTTGTAATGGAAGGGTTGCGGTGACTGTGTTGGTAATGACAAGGTCAAGGGTTTGCCCGAAGGAAAGAGTGGCTGAGGCAGGGTGAAAGACAAGGTCATTGGAGGAGAGGTTAATGAACATATTGAACCTGAAGTTGTGACAGAAGTTGTAGAAGAGGGTGAAGGTTAGCCCAGGTCGGAAGTCCTCGGTGCTCCCTGCTCTCTGTTTTGAAAGCTGAGACAGCATGTCGTTCCATTTGTTGGTCTTCTGTTTCTCAGCGGTATTTTGGAACGTGCCTGACATTTGTGTGTTTGAAGTTGATTCCTACATCTTTTCTTTTTGTGTGTGAATATTGAAGATGGTGTTTCTTCTCTGTATGTAAATTTTTTGATGAATGGTCTGTTTTGTTTCCCAGCCTCACTACATTATTTTATTACTTTTGCTGGTGTCTCTACTAGTTCCAGATGGTCTTTTCTGAACACGGCAGTTATTCATGTCCTCTTAGCTAACTTTCATGCCTGACTTATTTCTCAATTAATTTCACTGATGATGCCATAATGTTTAATTGTTTTTCTTTCTTAGAAGCTGGACATTCTCGCCTAGGATCATGGCCGATAAATTGACGCGGATCGCCATTGTCAACCACGACAAATGCAAACCCAAGAAATGTCGGCAGGAGTGCAAAAAGAGCTGCCCTGTGGTGCGGATGGGTAAGCCGCTCCTTGGGCCTTTTAAGAGTGGGAGATTTTAAAAGGAATGAGTTGGCTTGAGGTTCTCTGGGCTTGAGCCATTAGTTTCTTTGATTTATTCTGAATTTTTTAGTGCTTTATGACCATGTGATTCTTTTTTTTAATTATAGGATAACATATTAGTATCAATATTTTTTAAAGTTTATTGACTATAAAATCAAGCCACAGTTCAAGTTACTGAGATTCTTGCTGTTCTACAAAATCCTGTAATTATTCTTTAAGTCATAGAGAAAGGACTGTCAATATGTTCAAGATTAAATAAATTTATAGCAATTCAGAACTCATGAATTGTTGGTAGTCTTTAGAACTCTGTTAAAGTAATTGTAACTTCAAATGTCAGGTATAGGTGTATTGAATCTTAAGAGAGACTGCAGGTGTCATCTCTCACGGTGCTGTTGAGAAATTCCATTGTCGACGCCCCTGTCCTTACATTTGGTTTAGCTCAGTCTGTATGTTAGACGGCTGCTTACCTTTTTAGAACACTTCCCTGGTCTTGCTGACACATTTCACTCTTCTCTCTGGTACAGATTACCATCCCAAGGCAGATGTTGTAAATTAAATGTTTAGGTCGGTCAGCGTAAAAGTGGGGTCTGCCACAATTTCAGAGTCATCCCCTTCTTGCCTCATAGGATATCTTTTCCTTTGCCAGGAAAATTGTGCATCGAGGTTACACCCCAGAGCAAAATAGCTTGGATTTCTGAAACTCTTTGTATTGGTTGTGGTATTTGTATTAAGGTAAGTGATAGTTTATTCCCAATCAAATTTGTAATCTGAAAGTTCTGAATACATTGTAATTGTTTTTAAAGAAATAAAATATAAAGCAGTGAACCAAGAATACAAATTCAGGAAAATTATACTTGTATCAGTAATCTAATAATGTTGCTTTTTAAGTAAACCAACTTTTTATTTAAAAGTAGTCCTCGCCATACTCAGTTTTGTAAAGGCATTTCGAACCAAATTATATTTTTTTCACCCTTTTATGAGAAGGACATTCTCCAGCAATGTCTTCACCAGAACCTTTTGGAAGTATGAATACCAAAAAAAATGTGAGTTATATTATATACATCTTTTTTTCAAGGCTGTGTTTAATTTTAAATTTACATCATTTAAATAGAAGTGCATATAGCCAAAATTTTTCAATTTAACCTAATCTTTAAGTGCTTTTTCTGATATATTATGCATTCTTCTATTGTTGAATTTATTCCATAGTGTAATTTTTCAGAATACCCCAAATAGTTTTTGTTGCATTGAATAGTCTGATTAGGGCTTTTGACTTAAGAATGATAAATTTCTGACTTAAATTCATGAAAGATATTTGGAGGTCATGAATGAAGTTCTTCATTTAGGTATTTGTAGATGGTGTAGTTCAGAGAGGACCTTTACCCGAGTGTGGGTACCACCGTGCCACTCGTTCTGCTAAGTCTTGTGTGTACTTTCCGTTGGTTTCTCAATTCATAGTTAACTGTCAGAAAGAGTTTGGTACCTGAAAGCATTTTCCCTTATTTTGAAAATATAAGCAAGAAACATTTCTTCTGGCAAATATTTACTGATCTCTTATATGACAGTGTTCTGGGTGCTGGACCGATATTGAACAATATATTGTTAATCCTGTGAAGAAAGAACTCTATTTTCTTTCTTCACTGCTATAGAAAAATGAGGGTCCAAAATTTGGATGTGCACTCCAGTGGCTGAAAAGATGCTAATGTGATGAGTCTCTTTGGGGGTGAGGGTAGTAATGTACCCTCTGAACATTAAGATACTTATAATGCACCTTATATATGAACAGCATTGATATTTTTTCCTTTGTAGACTTAGAGAAGTTTAAATTACTTGCAGCCTATAAGCATTTTATATTCATTGATAGAATAAAAAATTCTATAAATCAGGTAACTACTAGGAGAAAAATATCTCATGTAAAGAATTAATAGTTTTGGTTAGACTCTAACTGTTGGAGGATAGTAATTAATTTGTTAGAAAACAAGAGTTTTGTTTTTTGTTTTTAATTGTCTATGTTTTTGTAACATAAAATGGGAGATCACTGAAATCTTTATATACGGTGACTTTTGAATTGGTCCCCGAGCTCCCTGAACAGTTCTGCTAAGCATCTCAAGTGGGAGGTTATGCTCTTTGGCATGTACCTTTTTTAAGTTACCTGTACTTCTGATAAATTTTTCTAGCTGCATCACCAATCTTAAATGACCTTCCAGTTCTTGTCATTCTTGTTCCATAGACATTTATCTGATTGATAGGCAATTGTTACTTGAATAAGTTTTTCTATGAGTAAATCTTTTTTATTAATGTGAATTTACTCAGTTGGAATATGAAGCATCTTTTTCATATGGGATGCTTAAAAGTCACAGCAGAAAGACATTAATCCCTGCTCTGTCCAAATGCTATGTTAGCTGTTGTTGGGGCATCAATAGACCAAAAAAGGTACAATCCATGACCTTAAAGGGCTTTACCAGCTAGAAACGGGTGCATAAAAGACAGGAAGAAGGCGTTAGAGGGAAGGAGTGTGTCATGGACTGAATATACAGCTGGATAGTTCTCAGTAACCATGTTTCATCTTGCCTCTTAGCCTTCTCTTACCTAGTCCTGTAAAAAATGCTCCTCCCAGTTCTGTAAGGTTTTTCAGTAAGCATCAAACACACATTAAACGTCTAAGATCATGGCAGTCACTAGGGTGATGCAAAGTTAGTCAATATGACTCTTGCCTTTGAGGAACTTAACGTTCAATTTTTAAGTAAGAAGAAAAGGAAAGGAAAAAATACTTTACATCTTTGTGCAACTCCCACATTTGGAAGATTGCTTGTAAAAAAAATTTAATCTCCATTTTAGTCGTGTGTATACTTTCTAAAAATTAACACAAAATTAATTCTTTACTTTAAATAACAGAAATGCCCCTTTGGCGCCTTATCAATTGTCAATTTACCAAGCAACTTGGAAAAAGAAACAACACATCGATATTGTGCCAATGCCTTCAAACTTCACAGGTATATTTTCACGTCAACATTCCTCTTTACTTCAGTCAAAAGTCAAATACATTTGGGATTTTCAGATAAATGCAAAACTGGAAAGAGTTGTATTATCCATGCACTGAAGAGAAGTTCAGTGTTGTGACATGCAGGATTACACGTCAGTCGATTATTCTAGCTAACATCAGAATTACCTGGTGATCTTTTTAAAACTGTAACGCCCAGGTTTCAGCCTTGGTGAATTACATACATCATGTCTTTGGATGAAGAATCTGGAAAGTTATAAAAGCTCCCAGATGATTCTAATATATAATTGGGGTTACAAGTCACTATTATTAATACTACCCTTTATTCCCAAAATGACTTTTAAGGAAACTTGTCTTTGATTTTATTTATTTATTAATCTAATGATCTACAGAGCATATTACTCTGAACTTGGACATATATTGTTAAATCACAGGAGTCCTTTGAGGTTTTCAGTCTGCTGAACACTAATATTTTGAATCTAGAAGTCTAGATTTAACTAATAAGAAGGTATTTCTCAACCTGCCAGCTTTAAGGGGCCTGCTGCAGCAGGGAGCATGAAGTGGAATATTTCTGGTTGATGTGGCACTTCTCTCCTTGTAAGTAAATGGCAGGCCAAACCAAACCAAACCAAACCAAAACCACAGTGTGAAGTTGCACCTGCTGTGATATTTTTTACCAGAGCATTTTTGTTGTACATTAAAACTGAGCCTTATATGTAAAGAAGAATTGTTACTTTAGAATGGACTTTGAATGAAAATTGAATAAATAAAACTTCGAGTAATATTGTCATAGATGCATTTCTAACAATTAACAGTTTAAATTAATCTTGGCTGGGGGTTTTTTCTAATAGTCAATAATGTCTGCATATATCTTTTAGCTTAATGGATGTGTGTGGAGTGCAAGTGTATTAAAGTATGTCATTCTGATATGTAGTTTATTCTACCTAAGTCTGAATTTTATTATTTTTGTATACTTTTGACAGATTGCCTATCCCTCGACCAGGTGAAGTTTTGGGATTAGTTGGAACTAATGGTATTGGAAAATCAACCGCTTTAAAAATTTTAGCAGGAAAGCAAAAGCCAAACCTTGGAAAGTACGATGTACGTATTACCACCTTATAAAAATGGGGGAGGGTGCATGTGTGATTTTTTTTAAATTATTTTCAAGATTATTTGTGAAATTAATGCTAAGAAACTATATATAGATGAAACTCCTTTTTTAGTTAAAAATCTGTTGAATCTCTTCCCAGTACACCAAGGTTGTGGGTTCGATCCCTAGTCAGGGCACATACAAGAATCAACCAGTGCATACATAAATAAGTAGAAGAATAAATCGGTGTTTCTCTCTCTCTCTTTCTCTCTGTCTCTCAAAATGAATTTTAAAAAATCTGTTGTGACTTCTTAACTGATTATTCTGAGCTTCGTTGAACTGTTACGAGTTGGCATGCCTTGATTGAGAATTAAATCTTCAATCTTAAGATTATTAGAAGCCAAAGTATTCTATTTGGACACATGTTCTATTTTGTATAACAGTCATCCTCTTTGCAATTATGTTATTAAATTAAATTCATCCGTGGCTGGTGTGGCTCAGTGGATTGAGCACCGGCCTGTGAACCAAAGGATCACTGGTTTGATTCCCAGTCAGGGCACATGCCTGGGTTGCAGGCCAGGTCCCCAGTTGGGGGTGTGCGAGAGGCAACCATACATTGATGTTTCTTTTCCTCTCTTTCTCCCTCCCTTTCTCTAAAAATAAAATAAAATCTTAAAAAAAATTAAATTCAGATCATTATACATGTATTTCTAGGATCCACCTGACTGGCAAGAAATTTTGACTTACTTCCGTGGATCTGAATTGCAAAATTACTTTACCAAGATTCTAGAAGATGACCTAAAAGCTATCATCAAACCTCAATACGTAGACCAGATTCCCAAGGCTGCAAAGGTCAGTTGCTTTTTAGGAAGAATTTATGTTTTATAAATAACAGTGGAGGTCTAAAAGATAAATTTGTTCTACTTCGTAACTTTTTAATATTGAAGGAAATATTGAGGTAATTTTAACATGGGAGGAGCACAGTAGTAACTATTTCTGGTATATTTTGACAGGGGACAGTCGGGTCTATTTTGGACCGAAAGGATGAAACAAAGACACAAGCAGTTGTATGTCAACAACTTGGTACGTGTTTACTTTGTATGTGTGTTTTAATAGGCCCTAAACTTCTATCATAAAATAAACATCTGTATGTAGATTACTGGAATAAATGGGAAAATCTCTGGTAGTGATCATACTCACTTTTTATGTTGCGCAATTTTTAGCTGAAATACTCAAACCCAGAGTGACCCGCAATATACAGCTTGCTCAGCACAGGTGAGATGAAACCTAGGACATTAAACATGGCGCCTCTGTGTCTTTGCAGATCTGACCCACCTGAAAGAGCGGAATGTGGAGGACCTCTCAGGAGGGGAGCTGCAGAGATTTGCTTGTGCTGTCGTTTGCATACAGAAAGCTGACATGTAGGTTACTCTACACCTCTGTAGATCTCAGTCCTTACTTGAGAGTTGTTATTTGTAACACTGCCAATAAAACAGTGGTTTTGAGAGAAATTAATACACATAGTATCTAGGATTCTAATTTTGAGGTAAGATGTTGAGGCAGTTATACACCCACTGCCAATCTGCCCTGTTATTCCTACAGGGGGAGAAATTTATTTATTTAGTTAAGTACTTTACAACTGTTGGGTCCAGAGCTTTTTAATGTAAAGTTGGTTGTTTATTATTTAAACTCTGTATATAAGAATTCTTTTAGGGCTTAAGCTCTCCAACAATGCCAGTGAGTTTTTTCAGTGCCTCAAGTGGAACGTGAGGTCCCTTGGGTTACTGCAGAGCAAGGCGACATGCCCCAGGGGAGTCAGCGGGGAGGGGGATGGTGTTGCCTGCCTGCCTGCCAGTGCCGCTCTTCTCCCCCATGTGTGCGTGTGGCTCCCGTCTGCTTCTGTTACTCTGCTCTGGCATCCAGGGCAGGCTGGCTCTTCTCACAAAGTAGTCTACGATCTGTACACGGCCCTCCATTCCAGAAACTATTCGCTTTCATGCAACTGACCTTAGCTAGCTATAACAGAACGTTTTTCATAAGCAGGTGACAGTTTGTAAGTTAGCCTCCCCTGGGAGTGTCTCCCCATTCTCAACATGCAGTCCTGCTTTTCATTATCTCTTTTCTTCTACTTCTGAACAAAGCACAGAGCACAGAAGTATTAACATCACAGGGTGGACTCCTCATTAGGATGAGGGGATTTTTGTTATTCAAACGTAAACTATATAACAGTGCTTTGAAATATGCAAGGTAGATTTATGTCATGTTTGTCTTTCATTATATTTGTTTTCCTTTCTCAGTTTCATGTTTGATGAGCCTTCTAGTTACCTGGACGTCAAGCAGCGTTTGAAGGCTGCCATCACCATCCGGTCTCTGATAAACCCAGATAGGTGAGTGCACACTGGGCACATGCCTGTGCTCTTTCGTTTCAGGGGTTCGACAGGTTCCTAAAGATTAAACACTGGGGCCATCAATGTCATATGCGTGTGCATGTTTTCCGTGTTGGCTTTTTTTTTAAGATTTTATTTATTTAATTTTAGAGAGAAGGGAAGGGAGAGAGAAACATCAACATGACAGAGAAACATCAATAGGTTACCTCTTATACATGCCCTGATCAGGGACTAAACCCACAACGCAGGCATGTACCCTGACCAGGAATTGAACTGGTGACCTTTCACTTTGTGGGACGACACTCAGCCCACTGATCCATACCAGTCAGGGCTAGAGTATAGTCTCTTAATGAAAGATTCATGTACTAACATGCCTATCTCCAGGGAACTACCAATACTCTGAAATAACAGGCAAATTCTGAGATATATGAATGGGTTTCTGGGAAGCAGATCCTTAGCATTTACCAGTTCCTCAAATGGATATGTCACTCAAACACACACAAAATGTAGAAACATAAGGATCACCAGAATAATTCCAGTTGTTCAGGGTCTTAACAAGCACAGGAGAGTTCTCAGCCTCCGTTAAGTAATCTCCATACCTGTATTTACTGGGTGCTGTTACAGTTTGCAGAGTCTTTAAATCCATTACCTCATTTGAGCCTCATAGTAACCTTCCAACTTAGAATCTTCAGAATATCTGCAATAAAGAAACAATCTTATTTGGGCCAAATAGCAGTAATTTTTATGGTGTACACAGTCCTGGGCATTTTGATAGGCTCTGTGGGGAATGTGAGAATAATAAAACGTAGTGTCACTGTTCAGGGGTTTCACAATCTGGTGAGAAAAGAATACACAAGTGGCCCTGGCCACGTAGCCAAATTAGTTGGAGCATCCTGATACACCAAGGTTGTCGGCACATGAGAATCAGCCAATAAGTGCATAAATAATGGAACAAATTGATCTTGCTCCCTTTCTCTCTCTCTCTAAAAGCAAAATTGTTTTAAGAATACACAGGCAGTCAAATCAATAGTTCTAAACCCTAGCTGCTTCTTGTAACATTTTACACTCCTTTATTGTACTGAATGCAAGTCATAAATAATCTACTTTCACACATAATTTTTAAAAAAATACCAAGTAATGTCCTAAACATAATAAAAAGGAGAATGAAAGGGACAGCGATTTACAACTGGATGGCATATATCTCATTTGGAAATATTCAGGCAAGTCGCTACAGTCCTATGTGATGAGAAGGTAATAGCTTTAATTGTAATAGGTATGACATGTCAAAACACATTATATTGACAAAGTGAAGAAAGGGACTGAGTTAGATGTTTTTACATATGTGCTAAGTCTTAGGTGTAGGGTTAAAATCCTCTCTCTGTAGTGATAACTTGACAAAAAGCTACAAGAAGTATATCTGCATCCTGAAATTCTATGACATATTCAGTCTTTAACCCTTTACAAAGATTTTGGAGATCATATTCTTGGATAAACAACAAGAAAGAGAGGATGGATTGGAGAAAGGAAAAATAATCCAAGAAATTCTCTAGAATTTGACCTCTGAGAACATCTTCAGTAAGATTAAACACCAACAGGTAAACAACAACTAGTTGTAGGGTATAAATGTCACAGCATAGATTTCCCATCATGCTGCAGGTTTCTGTGTCCCAGACCCTCAGAAAATAGTGGCTCTCCTTAGTCTGTTTCACATCTTGGACTTCTGCACAAGCTTCGTTTGAAGATAGGGAAAGCAGGAAGTTTGGCCTGCTTTTGTTTTTTCTTCTGAAAGTAAATTACAAGCCACTAGATGACACTATACTGCCCTATATTGGGTCTTGAAGCTTTTAATGCTAAAAAGCAGGGAATTATTATAGATAATCGAAAACTGCCATCCGAGACATGGAGCAGGAGTACCGACTCACCACTGTACCTACTCGTCATGTTAAATTTGCCCCCTTTTCATTCCTGCTTTTACTACCTGACACCTAGGTTGCTGTGGCAGCTTCCTGGAATAAGTCTGTGCTTCTTCTTGCCAGATCAATTTTCCTGAAATGATGTTTTTTCAAAACATTCTTTTATTCTAGAACTATGCTTTAGCCTCTATCCATAATTTGCCATTTCTACTGTAATTGAAGTTAAAAATTCACTTCTTTAGCACTCTCCCTGTGGGGAACAGCCCACGCTATTCCTTTCCTCCTTCTTCCCCCACTTCCCCTCACACACACGTATCTCCTAAACTCTAAGGCACAGGTGGCAAACACAAGGCCCGCGGGCCGAATCTGGCCCTCCACCTCGTTTCTACCCGGTGGCAGCGCCTAACTCTCACTTAACTATTAGGAGTAGTTACATTTATACAGTCCTAAAATGACATTCGGCCCTTTGAAGACACCCATAAGGCTGATGTGGCCCCTGTGAAAATGAGTTTGACACCCCTGCTCTAAGGCATTGGGCAACTGGCAGCTTGTCGAGGGCTCATCCCCTAAAGCTCCCTTTTCTCTGACTCCCGGGGAGCTAAGGCAGCCCAGTCTGGCTCTCCTGTTGCTTCTTCTATGCTGTATCCTCCCTTGTTTCATTGTCCCCAGCTTTAATGTGTCTTCGTAGTCGCTTGGGGGAAAAATTTCATTAATCACACTAGTCACATTCTAAGTGCTGCTCTATATTCCAGGTAGTTACTTGCTGCCATGTGGGACAACACAGAGCATTTCTGTAGTCCGGGAAAGTTCTACTGGACAGTGCTGTTTAAGAACCTGCCATTTTCCCCATTGCCAAGCAACGCAAGTCCAAGTTGCTCATCTTGTCATTCCACAGCCTTATTAAATAACTGTCTGGTACATAGCGCACGACTAAAGATCAGAGAGATGCAGATTGCAGTCTGTCTTCAAGGTGTTGGGGGCAGGTTGTAGGGTACTCAGAAAGTCCAAGGATTGGATCAGAGTGACGGAGGTTCAAGATTTGAGGGAAAGAAAAGTCATTTGACTATTAGGAAGGGTGGTCCTACAGAAGTTAGGGTTCGAGGCGGTAGGGAGGGCATCAGCAGGTAAGGGTGTATGCGGGAGACCTTTTAGGAAATAGAATGCCCTGAGACACAAATGGAGTAGTGGATTGTTTAGGAGGTAATGAAAGATCCATTTTTCAGTGTGTCTATATGTAAATGAAGTCAAAATAGTAGCTTAAGTTTTGGAAGGTCTTTAAAGAAAGTCTAAGGATGTTATTTGTTTCATTGGGAACTGAGGGCCACATTGAAAATTGTTGGGTTAAGGGCTCTGTGCACACCTCCCCCCCCCCCCCGCAGCTAGTGTGGGGCAAGAAGAAAGGTTGGATGTGTAAGTTGAAGAGCATAATAAACAGTTTACGCCACATCTGATTTAAATCTCTTTGTTTCTACTTTGTAAAATTTATTTAAAAATATGCTCTCTATTAGCAAAACACATTTTTTTATATCCATAAACTATTTCATGTTAACTCCTCTTTCTTTTAGTTTAGGGCACCAGTTTGGAATATGAACATTGATAGAATCTTATTAAAAAAAAATATTTCATGGCTTTTGTTTAATATGGTCTTTACACACAATTTTTAAAAAATATATCTATTTTCCTGAATTTACACTGTAGTAAAGTTACATAGCAGTTATAATTAAATATGATTTTAATTTTTTCATGTCCATTGTTACATTTTAAATCTGTATTAATTTTCAGATATATCATTGTGGTGGAGCATGATCTAAGTGTATTAGATTATCTCTCTGACTTCATCTGCTGTTTATATGGCGTGCCAAGTGCTTACGGTGTTGTCACTATGCCTTTTAGTGTAAGAGAAGGTAACTTGCGAAACTTTTCACAATGCTGTTCCCTTTTACTCTCATGCTTAGAAAATGTATTGTTGATATTCAGTAGCTCTGTGCCACTCCAGTATTATTTATCCAAAACTCTGGTCCCATGGAGTTCAATCACTCAACAGAATATGTATGGTATATGTGATTATATGTATCACTTGTTATACACACCCTATTTCTTTGGAGAATTTTCTGCTGGGGTAGGTAGATATGCTTTATCAGTTTTACTATTTATTTGCTATATTTTGCTATTCTGAAAGTTTCTCTTAGATTTTGGCTTCTGTAGAATCATTGTATTATTTATCATCTTCAACTTCATCTGTGACAGGCCATTACCAGTAGTGAAACTCTTAAGTTCATTTACTGCTTATCTTGTTTCAGATTTATCTGTTCTCTCTCCTAGGTTGTAGAACTGAGACTGCCTAAAATTCTAATAAGATAGCTTAGTAAGTAGATGTTACAGTCTAGTAAGTGACTAAAAATCTAGTAAAACAGCTTAGTGAGTATATTTTGTATGCACTCCTTCTACTGTCAGGAGGGGGCTCTGGCCTCTCTTTTCTGATCCCTTCCCCACCTCCACCAGTTAGACCGCAGTGAAAACCAGCCTGCCACCAAGTGGTTCCTGAAACAGCATCAGTGCGTTCTCCGCCTGGCATGCCTTTTTCCATTCAGTTACTTTATGTTTCTTCTCTTTGTGCCTTAAGCTGACAATCTAGAACACATGAAAGGACTATTTATATTTAGTTCATATCTTGAAAAAAAATACCACATTCTATAAACAATAGTTTTTGAGATACCTAAGAGACTTTTGGAAAATGAAATTTATATTGCATAAAAAGACAGCAGTAGCTTTTTTAATTTATAAAAGTACATAATATTTTAGTTTAAGATTTGTGGAAGGATTTGCTATCACTTCTTATACTTTGAGATAAATAGATGCATATATTAAGGAAAAATTTGTGAGATTCCTCAGTTTTCTTTCCAGTAGTCTTAAAGAGATATCAGAAACAATTATTCATGTTTGATTTGCCTGAGTTTGCCAATATTTATGAGTACCTTCTCTGTGCCACACAGTAGTAATAGTGCTAGAATTGTGTTAGTAATCATGTGGGTACCTGGCACCCACTCTTCGTAGTGGCAGTAATAAATGCCACGTGGAAAGGCTCTGCTATCGAAGAGATAGTTCCTGGTGAGGTTCTGAGTGTGCCTTATCTGTTAAAACAAACCACTTCATCTTTTCGCTTTCCTTCAACATACTGAAATTCATGCGGTATATTATAAAAGCTCTCTTTGAACGGTAAAGGCAGCAAGACAAACATTGCCGCAGGGATGTAAAGGCTGACTTACTAATGCTTTGCTCAGTTCCTTATTTCTCTGAGTCTTCATTTCCTTACCTGATAAATTATGCACTTGGACTGATTGGTCACTAAGATTTCTTCAAGTTTATGTTTTTATTTAATTTTTGGTTTTAATTTTTTAACCACATTTATAGTTTTTAAATAGTTTAAGATTTTTGAAAGATGCTACTTTTGGCAGAATAAATGTATCCATTCATTTGTTCTGTCAGCAAATATTTATTGAGTGCCTATGATTTAGGCTGAGCCTAATGTGGCTCCCAGGTCCAGAAAAACAAATAACATTCTTAGACTTCACTTCAAGACCTTCCAGAACTTCAGCTGCTGTCTTTCTCTCGCTTCTCATTTATAGGAAACACTGAAAAATAGATCTTTTCCTTGTTTCCCAAATAATCCACTTTTTTCATTTCTGTGTGTCTGCCATTATGAATCTTAACAACATTAGTATGCAGATATTCTCATATATGTTAGCTTATTTTCAGTTTTTAAAACCTTTTTAGATAATGGAGTTTAACTTTGTATAATGAAGCCAAAAAATGTCAGATGAAGTTATTATAAATTTCTAACAAACCTGCAAAAATAATTGGGGGGCAAATGCAGTAAATTGTAATTTCAGTGTATGATTATAGATTATGAGTATTCATGTGAAAATACTCATAATTTAAAATTATTCCCCAAACCTTTTTATATCATTGTATGTCAAATCTATGAAAACATTCCACTTTTACTAGTCATTTGTAGAGAAAAATTACAAAACCAGCAGAAATGGCATCATATGCTTTTGCATGAAACCTGATGGGGAAAAATATCTTATAAAAATCACATTGTAATGAAAGGATGTGCTTTGTATGTGTGTGTACATAGGCACATACATATGCATGAGTTATTTAAACTCGCATTAGGTATACGAAACATCATGTTGTCCCTGCATGTTGTAAACCCACAAAAATTTAAATCTGCTTAGAGTGCTCCCAAGAGAGCCTAAGATTTGAGCTTTTATGTAATAATAATTTCTGGCTGTAGAAAAAATTTAGTCTTTAACTGATCTTTACTAACCTGTTGTCAATAACTTTTCAACAGGCATAAACATTTTTTTGGATGGCTACGTTCCAACAGAAAATTTGAGATTCAGAGATGCATCACTTGTTTTTAAAGTGGCTGAGACAGCAAATGAAGAAGAAGTTAAAAAGATGTGTATGTATAAATATCCTGGAATGAAGAAAAAGATGGGAGAGTTTGAGCTAGGAATTGTAGCTGGAGAGTTTACAGATTCTGAAATCATGGTGATGTTGGGGGAAAATGGTAAGTTTTTCTAATTTTGTGATATTTGAACATCAGTTCTGTTTACCTAGTACCTTAGTTTTAACTAATCTGTGAAAAACTTGGACTCAGTTATAGGTCTGGGAGCTAGACGGAACCCACAACATTTCTCAGTGTGCTCAGTAGCTCACATTTTGTGACATTGTATGATTTAATCGGTCCTTCACTCAAGTTCACATTTCTTATTTTGTTTCATAACCTTCAGTAAAAATAAGGTTTTTTTAAATGTTATTTTTATGTGTAAATTGACAGGGCATTTATTCATATATGATAATTGACGAGGAGGAAAGAATATTGGTGGTTCTTCAGAAGCAATTACGTTTAAAATTTACTTGCACTCTTTCTTTTGGAGCTTTCTTCTTTTAAATTCCAACTAGTCTACCTGTGTAAATACTTATATCACCAGCATTTTTTATATGAGATTGCCATCATAAATATGAGATGAATTTGAATACCAAATGCCTGGTATTTCATGAATCTAAGAAATGTTTGAATTGTATACTTAAAGCTTACAAAGCTGCAGAAGAAAACTTTTTTATGAGGATTGTCGCAATATATTAGCCTTTAGTTCATGGAGGGATTTTGAGCTGGGTTGCAATTAACTCAAATATTTCATGTAAATGGACTTTATAAAGATGGTATCAGTCATATACTGTCTTAAACGGTGTGCATTGACGTTTTAGCTAAATATAAGTCTTTTAAAAAGCGTGAGTCTTATTAGGCCTATCATTTTTTAAAATGGTCATTGCAAGCCTTAACTAGTTTATATTCCTCCTGATTACTTTAGAATGATGTTGATAGGTTAATCATCTCAATTAAAACCCAGTGGTACGTGGTGATTTATTCTACATTTAGAGCATCTGTCAAGTTGATTTGTTTTATGTGTTGCCAGGTACTGGTAAAACGACATTCATCAGAATGCTTGCTGGGAGACTTAAACCTGATGAAGGAGGTACTGTTGTAGTTTTGAATCCTTTTACTCTGTTCCACATATAGTAAACATTGAAGATCTGGGCAGTTGTCAGTGTCTTATTTATTTGTATTATTTTGCAGGAGAAGTACCAGTTTTAAATGTCAGTTATAAGCCACAGAAAATCAGTCCCAAGTCAACTGTGAGTTATTCTGTTATTTGGTTATTAAAGTTTATATACATATATATCTATAATCTTTTACCATATCAAAATTCTTCTCCAAATTACTTTCTGTACAGTTTTATCAATAAGTAGCTAAAGAAGGTATTAAGCCCTGGCTGGTGTGGCTCAATGGATTGAGGACCAGCCAGTCACAGGTTTGGTTTCCTTGTAAGGGCACATGCCTGGGTTGTAGCCAGGTCCCCAGGTGGGCATGTGTGAGAGGCAACTGACTGATGTTTCTCTCCCTCAATCCCTCCCTTTCCCTATGAAAAGAAATAAAGTCTTAAAAAAGAAAAGAAAAATGGTATTAAGAAGGCATTCATTTCCACTACTGGGAAAATGCTTTTAAAACCTTATATCTTTTTCCAAAATAAACCTTTGAAACCTAATGTGTTTTGTGCTGCAAAAAAAAAAAGGCATCAAGAAAGTAAAAAGGGCCTTGGCCTGCATGGCTCAGCTGGTTGGAGCATGGTCCTGTACACCAAAAGGCTGCAGGCTCGATCCCTGGTCAGGGCACACACCTCTTACAACTTTATTTAAAAATGGGCAAAGGCCCTGGCTGGTGTAGCTCAGTGGATTGGGCGCAGGTTGCAAACCCAAAGGGTCACTGGTTCAATTCCCAGTCAGGGCACATGCCTGGGTTACAGGCCAGGTCCTCAGTATGGGGTGCACAAGAGGCAACCACACATTGATACTTCTCTCCCTCTCTTTCTCCTTCTCTTCCCTTCCCTCTGAAAAATGAATCAATAAAATCTTTAAGTAAATAAATACAAATAAAAATGGCCAAAGGATTTGAATAGACATTTTTCCAAAGATGATAATACAGATGTCCAGTAAGCACATTGATGCTCAGCATCCTTAGTCATTAGAGAAATGCAAGTCTAAGCCACAGTGAGATCACCACTTCACACATACTTGGATGACTTAAATCAAAATGAACAATAAATATTGGTGAGATGTATAGATGCAGAGCTTCATACACTGCTGGTGTGTAAATGGTACAGCCACTTTGAAGAACCTGGCAGTTCCTCAAACAATTAAACATAATTACATATGAACCAGCATTTCCACTGCTAGATATGTACCCAAGAGAAATGAAGACTAAACACAGAAACTTGCACACAAATGCATTATTCATAATAGCCAAATGTGGAAAACAACCCAAATGCCCATCAACTGATGAATGGATAAACGCTGTATATACATAGAGTTTAATGTTATTCAGCCATAAAAATAAAATACTGATGATACATGTTACAGTATGGATGAACCTTGAAAATGTGAAGTTAATCTTTAGTTTCTGCAGGTGTTGTAATGAACTTATCGAGTACTGTACCTATATTCAGTACCTCAATACTCAGGTCTATTGGAGATGGCCTCACTTACAATAAAAATGTTATCATTGATACTTTCTTTTAATTTACTGTATTTTTAGAGAGGAAGGGAGAGAGAAAGAGAAACATTGATTTGTTGTTCCACTTACCTATGCGTTCATTGGTTGCTTCTTGTTATATGCCTTGGCTGAGAACTGAACCCACAGCCCTGGAGTATGGAGACAATGTTTTGACAAGCTGAGCTACCTGGCCAGGGCTATCATTGCTACTTTCTGTAAGCTTAGTTTTTAAGTTCTCAAACTCAGACCTCTCCTGGAATGACTATCGGTAGGCATATTAAGACTGACTCATCCCTGTCAGTTTGGGTTATCTTACTGACTACATGATGTTCACACTGACCTTGAGAATTATTCCTATTCTCAAATCACTTCTACCCTGAAACATTCATCATTTACTACTTTCAGATGTCAAGATTATTGCCTTTTTTACTTGTTGGACATGATGGGTTTTTAATTAAATTTCAAAACATGCCATAGATGACAGATAAGCATAAAAACACTTGGTATTTGTTGGTGGCAAACTGATATACTTTTGCTCTGGAACTTAACTTTGTTGTGATTCGTAACTAGATTAGTTCTGTACTGAAATGAAATTTCAGATTTTTCCATTAAAAACAGGGGAGTGTTCGACAGTTACTACACGAAAAGATACGAGATGCTTACACTCATCCACAATTTGTGACCGATGTAATGAAGCCTCTGCAAATTGAAAACATCATTGATCAAGAGGTAGTCTAATATTTTTTGTGGTTTTATTTTAAACTGGACGTCTCTATAGGGTTTGCTAAACTACTTCTCCAAACAGGTGCAGACTTTATCTGGTGGTGAGCTGCAGCGAGTGGCTTTAGCCCTTTGTCTGGGCAAACCGGCTGACGTCTACTTAATTGATGAGCCGTCTGCGTATTTGGATTCTGAGCAAAGATTGATGGCAGCCCGAGTTGTCAAACGGTAATGGCCTGCTCATAAGAGGGTCACTTTTGATTTTGAGTACTGGCATACAGCTGTGCTTAACATAGCATTTGAATACTTGATGATAGGAAACTACAAAAACTTCAAAATCGTGTGTTTCAGTTTCATACTTCATGCCAAGAAGACAGCCTTTGTGGTAGAGCATGACTTCATCATGGCCACCTACCTAGCAGATCGAGTCATCGTTTTCGATGGGGTCCCATCTAAAAACACAGTAGCAAACAGGTAAAACCACTTTCTAAAATATTTAACCTAACTGTAACTTCGGACAATTAGAAAGTTACTTGAATTTTCAATAAGCTTATAAACACTCCTCAATACCATTATAATTTTTAAGAAGGAAAGAGCTAGAAATTCTAGAAATTAATCTGCGACTTCTAGGATTATTGATGTGGAATCCTGGATGGGACCTGGTAGAGCAGTTTTCAGGCCTCAGTACAGAACTCCCAGCCCGGGGGAATCAGCATACAGAGTTCTGGGTCCCTCACCTTTTCTTTTAAGTTAACTTTGTCGGCATGATTTGGATTTCCAACACACATTAGGATTTTAGATTAAAAACCAGAGGTGTCATATGTGACATAAAATAAGATCAACGTAGGTCACACGACTGCCCGCCTTACCCTGCAGGGACCCGCGGTCTGGTGGTGACCTGCAGCACAGCTGTCAGGACTGACTCCACCTGTTCCCTTCTTTCCTCTTCTTTTCCTTACTGGCTTGATGTAGAGAAGCCTAATGTTCAAGTCAGTTTATGAAAAAGTTTCTTAAACTTTTAGTGCTAAAACCTTGTATTGGGTTGAACCATATGAAATTACTGTGTTCAACAATTTCTGACCTATAAAAACAGTAATTTTGTGTGATTCCAACATGGATGTTTTCTGATATTAGGGAGGAATGGACTTGCGATTTGAATGATTCATCCATGAAATATAACTACTGAGCCTCCGAGAATTCCTTTCTTTTAAGTTTATATATGAATTACTGAGAATTACATATTTGAGAGGGGAATTTCTTAGGCCGTAAAAGCTTATTTATTGAAATAATGATCCTCCTTTTGTATTTATAAAGTACTTAAAATGTTCCACGTGTATGATGTGATTTAGCATGATTTAAGATGAGTAAAGCATAGAAACTTTCAAAGTTCTTATTACTAAAAACTGTTGTTATACATATTTCTTCCAGTGCCTAACTTCTAACATAAATACTACCTTTTCTTTGTGATTTTATTTTAAACTGGACGTCTTTATATGCTTTCTCCCCTTAAAATGTCAGATTTGAAATGTT